>PQXL01000209.1:0-64761 GCA_004916875.1 Botrytis galanthina
TCTTCCCCCCCAAATCCCCCACAAAATCCCTACAAAAAAATCTATAAAAAATATCCAAATCCCATATCACCCACTTGCCCACGCACACATGCAAGCATACGCGCAGCCAGCCAGCCAGCCAATCAACCAGCCAGTCTCCAAGAAACCCAGAAACCAACCGACCAACCAACCAAGTAGCACAAGAACAAGCAGGAGTAGAAGAATCCGCCCTACAACCATCCACCTCCACACTTTGAAGCAAAGTAGGTTCCAGCAGATGCTTGCTCTCTTTCTGTATCCATGGGACAAAGAGACTTATGTTTTCGAGGGGTGCTTTGATATACCGCATGGATTACAGAGTTTCAAGGAATGGTCTCGCCTTGTACTCCACCTTGCCTTGCGGAGGGGGTGTTGGGGATGCATGAAATGGGTGGGATTTGAGCATGTTGGAAGTTGTGAGAAATGAAATGTGTGAAGGGTGATATCATGTCAAAGTGCAGAATTTTTCTTCACTAGGCGCGGGCAAAAATCATATGGCAGAAAAAGTGAACGAGGGGATAAAAAGGAAACACAAACAGGGAAAGAAAAGGGGAGACTGGAAATACGACTATATTCCCAATCAAACATCACGGGGTATCTATCTTTCTCTTCATCGACTCTCCTATCCATCCCTCCATCCATATACTACCATTTTCCCTTCCCACCAAACAATAAACCTCCACCCAATCTTTCTTTATTTTCCATCCTCGCTAGTGCTCTATCAATATCATTAACATCCAATTCGCTACTTCCTACCGCTATCATTCTATCATCCGTCATCTCCTCATCTTCATCCTCTCTTTGCACCAATTGTAATGCATAAGCATTTTGATTTGGTTTTGGCGCTACAGATTTGCCTCCAATGAAAATGATGAATCTATGTTCACCTATTATGAAAACATCGGATGGTATCTCGGACCTGGTATGTGGTGAAATTGAGGACTTGGGAGCTTGCTCAATACCAATACAACGTTCGCCCAATAGGTCCACATTTTCCAACTTAATGGGACGGGAACCAGGAGATGTGTTGAAAATATTTGTGGAAGATTGTCCTCTGCGAGGGTTGGCGGACCAGTATTTTGAAAGGGAGGGAATAAGGGTGTAGGAATCACCTAACCAGAAGAGAATTGATTCTTCAAATGCCAAATGAGATGCCACAGATGGTATCTCGAGTACCGATATCTTTCCGCGGACTGGACCAGTAGGCTGGATCTTATTGCTGAATAGATCGGTTGTTTTACGCGTTCCAGGAGTCATGGGAGCGAATTTTGATTGGGAGATTTGTGGGGGGCCAGTTGTTTTTGAGTTAGACTTGGTTGCACCTTCGACATAACCTGTAAGGGAGAATTCTGATCGTGAACCTCCTTTTATCGATTGTTGACCAAGGACACCTCTTTTTGCTCCTGGTCCTACACCATTCATATCCCATACACCCCATTCTCCATCACTGAGTAGTACAAGGACTGCTTTGCCACCGTATACCCATTTTGCATCCACAATTGATTTTCGACCAAACCCAGAGTAAGTATTCTTATGCGATGCCTGGGAATCGGCTTTGTTGCTCTTGAACCCGGGGTACAAGGAGGTTAACCAAGATCCTTGCTCAGCAATCACGCTCTCAGGATCTTCCGAAGGATTAACCAGAAGCTTATAATTGTAAATTCGGCAAGTGCCTAGATTATCAGCTACAAGCAAATGACTCGAATGCTGTTCTGAGAATGATGGATTAAATGAAATGCTGACGGCTGGTGATGGCATATAAACCGATTGGAAGGGTGGCACCATGGTTGATGAAGGGGGTATTGGCAGTGGTATGCGCCATAGCTGTAACAATCCAGTGATTTCCCTTGAATGCGAAGCTACTATAATTTGAGTTTCTAATGCAGTGTTTGAATCATCTTTCGTGGAAGCCTGTTTTCCTTCAAAATCAACCGTCATGGATATTCCATCGGAAGTCTTTTGGTGACCACTCAAAATAATCATAATCTCTCCCCATTTTCCATTTCCGACATTTGCTATCGCAGGGGTAAGTCGAAATTCATCACGGTCCTTGCTAAGAGGAGACGGCGGTGTGAGAGGTAATGTGATTAGCCGAACAGTATTATCACCGCAAGCTGCAGTGAAAACAATTTTTTGTTTCAATGGATCAATTCCGCGCCAGGGAATGCCATCCGCTTTCAGTGTGGAGCTTGGCAAAAGGCTGATGTGAAGAACATCGGTTCCGAATTGTAAATCTAGAGTCTGCAGAATGCTCGGGTATGGCCTCCTTGGATCGATTTCCTCTTCCTCGTCTTCAAATTTTGGTTTATCTTCGAAAGGTGGTTTGGAAGGTTCATCCTCATCTGAGTCGAGAGAAATGACTTTGTTCGCGCCATTGGTTTGTGTAGTCTTTGGGTTTATCTCTCTTTGTAGCTTGAAAGGCCTACCACCTCTCCAGATTATTCTCACTCCATCTTCGTTGCCTTGTAGAATTATCGTTGATCCATTTGGTGAAGGTAACGGGTAGACCTTAGTGGTATGAATGCGATGCGGTAGTTCGTAACTATTGCTGTTAGATGTGATATTTTCTAGAGATTAATGTGAAGCTACCTCAATTGTGTATTTTGCGAATTCTTTGAAACTCTTGGGTGGGAAGAACCGGGCGCCATGGCTCGGAGATGAATGGCTGAGCCTTATTGAAAATTAAATAGGTACTGTGAGCGACTGATCACAGTGTGTTTGTTGTCAGTGATAGGTTGTAGAAGAGTTTGTTTGAATTTTGCTGGAAGTTTTGACGCTGGCTTTGCTTCTCCAGTCGCGACAACAAATTGCGCTTGATAGCAACACGGTAAATCGCGTGCAATGTCATTACACGTGATCTGAGCGGCCGCATACCGGAATAGCCGTCGTTAATCCGGACGAGCTTAGATAACCTTGGAACCATGGAATTTTCTTTTCGAGCCCCGAAAGTCTAGAATCCCTTGAAACTTCTCCATGTTCTCCATAAATAAAAATTGAAACGACATTATGATATGATAGGACATCTGCGCGTCTCGGCATAAAACATTACCGTCGTCGATATGAAGCATTGAAGATCTTACATTCACCTGAGGCATATCAGTTGCAACTTCAATTGACGAAGACTGATTGAGATTCTATGACAGAGGCGTGAAGGATGAAGAGGACGTGAAGACTAGGTACAGAAAGCCACACCGGTACAAATTTCGTCTTCAACCTGAACAAACACGTCAAGCCCTTTCCTTGCCACGTGCTTGCATTAGCATCGTCTTTTCCTCGGCTCGACATTGTGGCTATTGAGTTTCGATACAAAGTAGTGAAGATCATACTACGCAAATCGATTCTCATGGACTCCGTTTCATGGCGTTAGGGAAAAGCATGAGGCATTTACTCGTAATCAGATCAAGTTTCTGCCTTGGTGTCGTCTTCTCTTCGGCATACGCTTTCGGAGCTTTTAAACTTTTGCACGAAGCTTTATCGAATCGTGGATATCATCTTGGCTTCAGCCTTTTGAGTCATTCCGCAAAAGCCTTCTGTGATTAATCATACTGAACATGGGCCACCGGTGGGCTAAAACCCTTATCAAGTTATCATTGACAGAGCATTGACAGAGCGGATGTGTTTTCCTCTTTGCATGTACCCAGCAACCCAGCAAGCAACCCAGCAAGCAACCCAGCAAGTACTGAAGTCACCTCAATTGGCGGTTCGAACGGATATCGGCACCAAGCTTGGCAAATCGTCTCCCTCCCACTCCCACTCTACACAGTACGTACTAGCTATACTTAGGTACTCACTGTACAGTGGTGACCCTATCAATCATCACACCGTCTTCTACAATGAATCATACCACCGAGATCTTCTCAGCAACGCCATTCAGCTCATGAAGTTCGTATCAAAAGTGGAAACACGAAATGAAAATACATGACAGGTCTCTGACAGTCAGCGAATGATAACTTAGCCACCAGTTTTAACTCCCTCACCAGTGACCACCTCGACCGACTACCTCGCGGAATCATCGACTACTTACTCCGTACTAGGTAGGAGGTAGGTATAAATACCCGGTCCTGCTATACCTTTTGAGCAAAATTTGCCTAGAGGACAAAAAAGCTTGAGCGGAATTAGTGGCCGCGATGGATCTGCGCACTGGAACCGGGGTACTAGGTAGGTACTAGATTGCCTGATTGCGAGGTTTGTCATCTCGACCTTTAAAGATCCTCAATGCCCACCACACCCACAAATTTTCACATGATGGATGCATTCGCCTTTTCTCATTCATAAATGATTCCCTCCCCATCAGAAAGTGGTTTGCTGTTTTAATATCTTTACTTACTTATTTACTTGCTCACTACTCCAGCTGTTCCTAGTATTTCTTAATAAATCAAAGTTTCATGAGTAGAATATCAAAGCGCATTGTGCACCTCTTCCTAACTACTACGTTTGGGTGACAAGAGTGAGGGAAAGACTTGTTTTTCCATCAGTCTTTGCTTTATCACTTCAATATGACGGACAATACAGGCCTTGAGAAGGATGACCTTCATGATTTCAAATCCTCAAATACAGCTTCTGTAACTCTCGCATCTTCACTATCAGATCATGAAAACCACTACCCTCCGGTCTCGCATGCTCCTTCCATCACATCTTTATCGTCCGATTCGATCAATAGTGATCCTCTTGCTCCTCTCGAGCACGCTCTCACACCGAATCTTGAAACAGTTGCCGAACAACTTGCACATGCTCAATTAAGTTACACGAGGACCGGTACATCATACGCGACTACTGGGTCACGAAATCCATCGTTCGAAGTTGATTTCGAAGATAATGATCCTGAGGATCCAAGAAACTGGCCTCTGTGGTATCGATCCTATACCATTTTTGCCGTGAGTTTTGCGACGTGGTCTACGGTTCTGTATAGTTCGTCCTATACATCCAGTATGCCAGGAATGATGAAAGAATTCTCCGTCACAAGTGAACCATTAGCGACATTGGGTGTGACGACCTATTTACTGGGATTAGCAACTGGTAGTTTGGTTCTTGCACCATTGAGTGAGATTTGGGGTAGACGACCAGTCTATATTGGATCTTTGGCTTTCTTCTCTTTGATGGTTCTACCGTGTGCTTTAGCAACTTCATTAGGGGAGGTTCTGGGTGTTAGGTTTGTTGGGTACGTTATAAAGCGATTCGTCACGTTTCCTCGATACTAATATGAATACAGTGCACTTGCAGGTGCTGCTATGATATCAAACTCTCCTGGAACAGTTGCAGATATCACAACTGACCAATATCGTGCATTGGTTTTTAGTATTTGGAGTATTGGGCCAATGAATGGTCCAGTAACGGGTCCCCTCATCGGTGGGTTTGCTGCAGAATACTTAGGATGGAGATGGACAAATTGGATTGTGATGATACTTTCGGGATGCGCTTGGATAGCGTGCGGATTTGTCAAGGAGACTTATGCACCAGTCATTTTAATTAAAAAAGCAGCAAAAATGCGAAAAGAAACGGGCGACGAGCGATATTGGTGTCGATACGATCAAAAGAAAAGCTGTGAGTGAATGGTGAAATTTTTATCTATTGACAGACACTGATTTTTGATAATAGTCTTTGAGATCCTAAAGATCAATCTTTCTCGACCATTTGTCCTAAGTTTCACCGAGCCAATTCTTTGGTTTTGGAACACGTACATTGCTGTAGGTTTTTCTCATAACTTAGCTTTGTCAATTTTGGTACTGTAATATCAACTTTCACATAGTCCGGACTGCAGATCCACAATTAACGGCTCTCAATGTCTAAAAACGATTCAGGATTCAAATTGGATCGGTCTCTCGAGCTGTCAGGACAACTTGCTTGAATTCAGACATTGAAAGTCTCTGATTGTCGAACTATCGTTCGGGCTATTGGAAATTCCATCTGATATACAAGAATGATTCAGCTATGATACTCATATCACGGGAACAATTTATACTAATCAGTATGCTTAGATTATCTATGGAATTCTTTATCTTTGTTTCGTCGCATACCCGATCATTTTCACAGACATGCGTGGATGGAGTCTTGGCCAGACTGGTCTTGCTTTCCTAGGTATCGGATTAGGAACCATGCTCGGGATTATCTCTGAACCACTCATTCGCAAAATGATCAACTCGCACAAGAAAGACCCCGAGACCGGAAAAGTCCCACCCGAAGCTTCGGTCAGCATTATTTGTATAGCAGCTGTTTTATGCCCCATTGGTCAGATCTGGTTTTCTTGGACTTGCGTTCCCATCACCATACATTGGATTTGGCCTATTCTCGCAGGAATACCTTTTGGGGCAGGAAATACCTTGGTATTCATCTACGGAACAAATTATCTCGCCGGCTCATACGGTATTTATTCGGCATCGGCATTGGCGGGAAATAGTGTGGTCAGGTCAATTGTTGGAGGTACACTACCATTGGCTGGACCGGCGATGTATGGCGCGCTCAAGCCGCAATGGGCTGGAACTCTTCTGGGATTAGTACAGGTCATACTTATTCCAATCCCTTTCATTTTCTATAAATGGGGATCCAAGATTAGAGCGAAGAGTCCGTTGATTAAACAGATGAGGGAGGAACAGGAGAGAAATGATAAGAGAGCTGCTAGAGCGAAGAGAAAGGAGGAAAAGAAAACGGCGATGGATACAGAAAATGGAGGAGTGATGAGGGCAAGCGAGAAAGACATGGAGAAGGGGGATGAGGTTGTGACTGGGATGGAAGAAAAGGCATGACGGCATGAGTGTGGATGATTTTCGAGATATGTCGATAAGTGATGAGCCAATGATTGTAAAAGTGATATGCATGTGCGGATGATACCCAACGATAGAAAATAATAGAGTAATGCTTGAACTTGTAGTATTTGAGGAATTAAATTTCGAATATTTTTGATGTATATTGGGTCTGCGAAATGGGCAAAGACAACCGGATGGCCATCTGTAGGTCAATTGGGTATGAGATGAATGATTAGCCACCAATCATCACATAGTATCTATCATTCAGCCCTATGAATCGGAATGAATGCGCGGAGAAGAGTGGGATTGATCTGAAATGATGGATTATGGAAATGATAATACCATTCTCCGAAATCCGAAATCCAAAATTGGGAACTTAAAATGAATCACAGTCCAGACGTTTGAAGACACGGGATGGATGGTTCATCAGCCTTATGGAGTCTCTGAGACAGTTGGTATCACGAGCGCTAGACTTCGGTAATTTAAGATGCTGGGGTAGTACGATATAAAATTGTGGAGGCTGAGTGAAAAGCTTTCGAGAGAAAGAATGGATAGTTCGAGACGGGTGACTGTGATAGTGTGATGGAGGGATGAGTGCAAGGAGATGAAGATGTAAATGTGATGATTTTTATTGTGTAGTTAGTTTGGTTGCGAATTAATAAAGGCGTGGTGGTGAATAGCGGGAAAAGACTAATAAAGATCGGGCGGTTCTTGATAGTAGGTAGCAGGTATGTATATATACAAGGCTGAGGTGTATCGAACCGAACCTTATTCAAATGGGATCAATCCGTAGTACTACTACTAACTTATAATATCCACCAAGTCTAGATATTATAGACCAACCGTAAGTTTCTATTCAGTATCAACTGACTGTACTATGATTAGTGTAAAGGCTTGCTGTCGTCCTCCCACCATACCACCCACATCCACATCCACATCTACCTACATACATCCTCCACATCAAACCACCTTCAGCCTTACTTATACTAACTAGCACAAGCGACAAACTAAACAAAGAATACAAAACAACACCTTCCACCTTCCACCTTCCACCTCCCTCCTTTTTCTTTCCTTCTCCCTTCTTCTCTACACACGCTCAATTTCAACGGTACTCTCCCGAACATCCCTTCATCAGTGTCAAGACAATTATACACTCAATTTAAAATATCTTCTTCTTCATCGTACGGTCGACTTGACGAATCTCAAATCGAGAAATCACATCAAAAATAAAACCCATTTGTTGATCTATTTTGACATCATCTCAATAACCTAAACAAAATAGCCTTACCAATTTTTTCTCCACAAATTTCTCGCACAGTCACCGCCCACCCACAACGAACAACAACATCAATCTCGAGATTTTCGAAGAACTCATTCGATTCACTTCCATCAAGACAACTTCCCATTAAAAGGATTTCGTCTCGACATTCAAGCCATCTCGAATCCACTCCCTAAGGACATTCCGCACGACAAAGAAGACTTTACAATATCCACAATTTGTTACCGAAAAGAATTTTACTGTGACTTTCATTAGCCATGGCAGTTCCGACACAAATTGCATACAGAACACTGAAGGGGATTGGTATCTTGGATGCCGCGCCCGTCTATCAACCTTTGCCTGGTTTCCAGAGACCCGAAGGTAACTCTCGCTGCTGTACCTATTCGCCATGCGGTCGGTACTTTGCTTGGGCCTCTACTGACGGAGTGACTGTCATTGACACAAATGGTGGTCGCATCATCACTACCCTTCCTACACCAAATGTTTACGAATTGGGCTTCTCTCCCCTCGGTTCATACGTCATTACTTGGGAAAGACCCTCAAAGGACGAGAATGGTGATGCGGTCAAGAACTTGAAGATCTGGCGTACAGTGGAGGAAATCGCGGAGGGGGCTGAGAAGGAAGTTGTTGGGAGATTTGTGCAAAAATCGCAGACCGGTTGGAACCTTCAATACACTTTCGATGAGAAATATTGCGCCCGAAATGTTACGAATGAGGTTCAATTCTACGAAAGTGGAGATTTGCGTACCGTTTGGAACAAGCTTCGTGTTGAGGGTGTTGCGGATTTTGCAGTTTCTCCCGGAAACAACTATTCTGTAGCTGTTTTCGTTCCAGAGCGCAAGGTATGTAATGTTTAATTTCTTGGGTTGGGAGGTTTGCTAATAGATCACGTCAGGGTCAACCATCTTCCGTTAAGGTTTTCAACGTTCCTCAATTCAATGCCCCGGTTTCACAAAAGACATTTTTCAAGGGCGACAAGGTTCAATTGAAGTGGAACCAATTGGGTACAACCTTGATTGTTCTCGCCCAAACAGATGTTGACAAGTCGAACAAGAGTTACTACGGAGAGACTACATTGTATGTGTTGAGCGCAAATGGTGGATTCGATTCTAGAATTACTCTTGACAAGGAGGGGCCAATTCACGATGTCTCATGGTCACCAAACTCGAAAGAATTTGGTGTCATCTACGGATACATGCCAGCAAAGACAACTATCTTCAACCAAAGGGCTGTTGCTATTCATACATTCCCTCTTGGTCCTAGAAACACGATCTTGTTCTCCCCAACTGGTCGATTTGTTTTGGTGGCCGGTTTCGGAAACTTAGCCGGTCAAATGGACATTTACGATGTCGAAAAGGATTACAGAAAGATTTGCACAATTGAAGGTGGAAATCCTAGTGTTTGCGAGTGGAGTCCTGATAGCAAGTATATCTTGACAGCTACAACCAGTCCTAGATTGAGAGTTGACAACGGTATTCGATTATGGCACGTCACTGGTGGAATTATGTACAACGAGGATATGGTCGAGTTATACCACGTTACATGGAGGCCACAACGCTCCGAAAGTTTCCCGGCCGGAGACTTCTTGAGCCCAGTTCCTCAACCACATTCGTCTGCCGTCGCTTACTTGGGTACCGTAAAAACGCCATCCAAGCCAGCAGGAGCTTACCGTCCTCCTGGAGCACGTGGTCAAGCTACCCCATCTCACTTCAAGCGTGAAGATGAAGGTGGATCTGCTCATTTCGTCAGCAACGGTACATCAATGGTCAACACCAATGGATTTGGTCGATCTCGTAGACAAGTCCCTGGTGCTGATTTAAGCGAGAACGCTGTTCCAGGAGCCGCCCCTGCCGTTCCAGGTGCCGTTGAAGATGAAAATCTTTCCAAGGCCGCACTCAAGAACAAGAAGAAGCGTGAAGCAAAGAAAGCAAAGGATGCAGAGGCTAAAGCAGGTGGTCTTGGTGCCGGAACTCCAGATGCTCCAAGAGGTCCAGGTGGTGATCGTAGCCCAGATCGAAGGGATCGTCAACGTAGTCGCTCAAAGAGTAACAACAACATGCGTTCTCCATCTCAGCTTCGAACTCATGGTAACGGTGGTCCTCATAACCTTCATCAACATCCTCACCCCCATCAAACCCAACGTCAAAATGGAGGTGTATCTCCAAATGGAGGCGCAGGTACACCAACCAGTGCAGGCGGAATGAAGAATCTTTCAATCAACTCGAATCAAAAGCCAATTACTCCAACCCAACAATTTTCAACACCGGAATTGTCGGTCACGAGCCCAGGTGGTGATGGTAGTCCATCTGCTAAGAAGAAGAGAGGATTACAAAAGAAGATTAGAGCAATTGAGGATTTGGAAATGAGAAGAGCTGGTGGTGAGAAGTTGGAGGATACGCAAGTGAAGAAGATCGCTACCAAAGGGGCTGTTCAAGCAGAGTTGGATGCACTTGATAGAGAGTAGATCTTTGGGGGTGCAGTGATGTAGAATGGGAGGAGAGGCTTGGTGTAGAGAATTGGCCAGTTAGAAAATCCTTTGGAAAAACTTTTTCATATCAACCTTTTTATTTTATATCATAGTGGTGAAAATGGGTCTGTAAATCCAAGGCGCTGGATTTTATATGGTGCATGGATGGATGGATGGGTGGGCATGCTGGGCGTGGCGTTGAGTCATGAGATATGAAAGTACTGATCTTGAAGGTCGGGAGGTGGTCATACGGGTTGAGATCAATGATTTGTATGTACGATGGATGGATGAATGGATGAATATTCGTCAATTAGGTGCAGTGGATTGTTAAATGCTGATAACATGAACAGCGTGGATAGCATAGTATGCAGATATATATTATGGAAAATGAAAAATAAAAATGAGATATGAAATTTGAAAGTTGAGATTTGAAAGTTGAGATTTGAAAGTTGAAAACTAAGATTTAATATAAATTATAAGAATTAAAGATTGAGGGATAATAAATTATGGATAAGGGATGATGATTGTGTAGAAAGGGAAATTGTGAGGAGAGGAGAAATTATTAAAGTCCAGGTTAGGACAGGATTGGGTATGGGCTCCGCATAGGGACGATGGAGAAGAGTTGTATATAGGATGTTTGTTGTAGATGTTGTAGATTATTGGGGAGGAGAAGAGATTATCTTGAATTTGGGGCTTGTTTGAGGAATGATTGGTGATGGTGATGGTGTGGTGTGGTGTGGTGTTGGTGATGGGTTTTGATATCGCGTTCGATACTGGATATGGATAGAATGAATGGGATATCGTGGCTTAGGTATAGTATAATCGGAGTTCTAGAGGTGGTAAAATGATTATGTTCTGGTGAGTGGGTGAGTGAGTGAGTGAGTGAGTGCTATGTATACGGAATGGAATGTGTGGTTTTTTGTAGGGTAGGAAGGAGGTGTTTGAGTGTGTATTGTATTGTAGATGGATGGATGGTGTGGTGTGGTGTGGTGTGGTGTATTGAGATTGATATTGAGATTGAGATTAATACTACTGTTGATCAGTCATATTAGAAGAATTTTTGGGAGGGAGAGGGGTTTATATTGATATCTTGAAACAGGCTTAATATTTCTTTGGAAATTGGAATGGAATAGCTGTGATTCTTTTAGTCGATGGCTTGCTTGCTTACTTGCTTACTTGCTTGCTTGTTGTTTGAAATGGTGTTTTTGGTACTGTAGAGCTCGAGAGTGTTCGATGTAGGTAAGATGATTAGAATTCTCGCTTGTGGGAATGATGTGATGTGATATGATATGATATGATATCCCAATATCATGATTCGATTCGATTGATGGAATTTGTGATTTTATTTTTGTTTCGATATATACACTATATAGTAAGTATCAGTCCAAATGTTCGGGATAAACAGCAGGCAAATCTTCAGCTTCGTTAGTGATAGTACAAGAAGAGACTCATGTGTGTGAGTGTATTAGAGCCAAAGTCAGTGGAAGTGAAGTGAACTCATAAGTGTCAATCAAGTATATTTACTTACTCGTAAACCATAAAAGTATATACAAGATTTTTTCCTCATCCCCTTTTTAAAGTCTTTCCAACAGCGACGAGAATTCGAGTCTCGAGAAATATTTGCCTGGCCCACCTATCTTTTCAAGTCCCTCATGGTGAAATCTTTCTGGTTCTCAATTGGGATATGAGGGTTTTCATATAGGATGAGAGAGAGAGAAAATCAGAGTCGATTTAGACGGAAGGCCATCCATTGGTGAAGGTGAGATAATTATATCCGAAGAGATAATTTGCGTCTGCGATACCTATTGTTGGGTTTGCGTAGTGGTAGTAGAGGATTGGTCCGGAGGATGAGAGATAGACACCCCTAGTTTATGATTAGTCTGTGCATATGTATATATCAAACCGCCAATTGTTTCCCATATAGAAAGCGGGCTTCAAGATATTTTGAAAAGAAGAAGAAAAGAAACTTACTGTCCACCCGGTCCATACACATTCCCATGACTAGCCAATAACGTCGTTCCACCACCAGCCGACAAAGCTTTTCCACTCTGGTCCACGAAATTTCCGGTCGCGGTTTTGCTTCTTCCCATGATGATCTTATATTCTGCGCCTTGAGCGGGCTTGGAGGTATCGTAGCCGCAGCAGATACCGGATGAGATGAGGAGGTAGTAGTACCCGGAGTAATAGAACATGTAGGAGCCTTCTTCGGAATGGGTGCCGCTGGAATTATAAGCGAGGTTGTAGGAGGCGGAACCGCCGGCTTTGGTGGGAGTTGAGGCCATGGCTACTTGGTAGATGTCGTCCCAGAAGGAACCGAAGTTGAGACTGTGGATTGGGAGTTAGTTCATGTGGGAGTTGGGGGTTGAGAGTGAAAGATAGGAAGGAGAGACAAACTAATAGGTACTGCCGACCAAGATAAGATTAGGATCAATAGCATTGTAAAGTTTACCGGATGATGATGCAACGCCAGTGGCACCATGATCGGTCCATGATCCTACTTCCATGGTGGCGGAGGTTGCAACTCCGATTGCTGAGTTTTGGCTGCCGAAAGTCGAGACGGCATAGTACATGTAGTAAGTTGAGCCGACGAGATGAACATCAGGTGCCTACATTGTGATTAGTATGTCACTCTCTATCTTTGTCTTTATTCAACTGCACGACAAATAGACAGAGAGAACAACAAAAATTGAAGAAGTCAAGGGAAAGAAACATACCCAAAGATCACTATTTCCAGTCAAATCAATGCTACTTTTACTCAAAGCATCACCAACATAAGTCCAAGGACCAGCTAATGCAGTAGCTTTCCAAATACCAATACCATTTCCGGTATTGAACTTGAACCAAGTTCCATCACTTGAACGTTGGATCAAAGCAGGATCATGAGCATAGCAGTTACCAGAACAAGCACCTGGATTTGCATATGCAGCAACGAGACTAAGAAGTCCTAAAATCGGGAGGAGGATCCGAGAAAACATGATGAGAAAGGATAATGATGGTGAGGAGATGAGATGAAACGAATCGTGAGGGAGATCTGGAGCTTATATGTAGTACGGATATACTGAGGTACTTCTCGGCCCATACCTCTCCTGTATTTTTCTTAGCTGCTTGTCAAATAGACTACTCTGCCGAGAAAACATTACCAGAGGTTCATCTCTATGTACTTAATATGGAACTAATCAATAGCCGTCCATTCTCAGGCACTCTCCAATCTCAGTTTCCTTGTCATAACAGCCCAATAATACAAGAGATAAGATCTCTGATTACATACACCCACACAGCCGCCGCATCTTTTCCTTCACTCGAATCAATATTATGTCAAATAAGTGACCGAACATCCGAGCATCCTAAGCCTTTAACTGGTGGATCCCACATGCATGTTGAAAATCGATTTGTATCAGAATATCTCCCCCAGTGCTGATCCACCTAGCACGCGGTCCTAGTAATCATGTCCTTGCCCTGTGCCTGATAACTCTAAATATAAACTGACCCCAAATATCCAGAATGCGAAAAGCGCACCAATTGAGTTTTCGAAACTAAGAACCGGAGAAATTGCTCTTGGCATGTTGAAAGCCGACATGTGTAGATGAGAATTCATCTCGGCATCGAGGTATTTATCCCTCTGTCGTCCCTGTGGTGCGTTTCTAAGTCCTTCCCGTGAAAGTAGTCGCATGAATTTCATCACTCCTGCATCTTGCGGGGTTCACGTGGTATATTCTCCTTTAGCCGACCACTTGAGATTCAACATCATATTATCTAGCGCTTGCTATTATGTTATCACTCCCATCCCGTCTGATCCGTTCCATTGTTTCAACTCAAGACCATTGGTGGATTCCATCTTCACAGTATCACGTTGTCCCATTCTTTTCCCAATAATGGAACATGGAGAAAAGAACCCTGTTGCTTGTAGCGAGTTTTCGACTAGGTCCGCAGTGGTAAGGTCACTTTGAGAATTCCATTGGGCCCTGGAAATGCCGATGAGGTGGAACTTAAAAACCCCGGGAAAAACGCTATGTACCCCACAACAAGGAACTTGCAATTTCTGATGCATGTAGAAATGTCCGAATGAGGGTGGACAAAAACGATAACACGTGAATTTTCTCTTCGAGACTTCGAGATAGGAAAACAAAAAGTGCGGAATTCATCTCCTTAATTTCGTAAAGCTCGATACGAGTTGCGGGAATATCGTTTCGGGTCTAGATTCGGATTGATCCCTCGGGGAATAGGAGATTTTCTATTGGTCCACTTACGTTTATTTGTTTGTCTACTCCACTGTCTTCAACGAACATTTCCTCTTTGAGAATCGGACTATGGTGAACTTGGTAAGCTTACAGGAACAACAACGAGGGGAAATGCAAAAATGGGGGTGCGGTATCATTGGAGCGAAAGCATGCTTCCGTTGCTGTAGCGTTCGAGTAAGTGGCGCATGGACTCTTGTTCCACTTCGACTAGCGAATGATTGTTCATCTGATCTGGAATACACACTAACTAACATGGCGGCCCGGCCCTGAGTTAGAGTTAGATGTTGATTTTAAACTTTACTTTCACTCTATGCGAAGTTTGGAATAGACTAGTAAACTAAAGTAGGATTAGTTCCAAACATTAGAGAAGAAAGTTTGGAATTGGAAGCGCACGAATGAAAAGAATGGTCTGGAATCAAAATTCTGGTAAGCATTCTGAGCTTTCATTGAAGCACACTGAATGATGCTATTCTCTTGTTCTGCATGATAGAATTCAGATGCCTGGAGTGGAGTTAGATGTTTATGTATATACTCGTAAGTCGAGTAAGCTATTTCACGTTATCTTCTCTCTTTACGTCAACATTTTGCTATGTTAGCTGTAAGCTTTGATTGTACTCTTTACTTTGCGGTCAATCTTCAAGTTGTGAAACTCTTTCCAATCTTCCTATCTTTGTCAGCTTCCACTATTATCTATAATCCACATGGTCCCGTATCTGGATCCCTTGTGTGGTCCCGATAGCTATGATCCATTATTCGTATATTCGACCGCTGTAGGTATCAAATCATATCATCATGGATGTATATAGAGATGATCAGAGCTTTCTTGTTTCATTAAAGGACTCTCTTATTGCTCTGAATACCATGCCACTAACTCTCTAGATTCTTCAAAACTGTCCTGATGGATTAACATACTCCAAGTTCACATCAACCATAAATGTCTACGGCGATCAAAAGACGAGTGACTCACCGGTCTAAATTTACAATGCCGCCAAAAGTGCCAATCTAGATGGTCGATTGATCTTACAACTCGTAGTCATTTATTTCTCCACTCCGCTCTTGATGTTCCTTCACCTACAGCAATATCCGAATCAGCACATAGCTCAGCAGCCATACCATCCTCTTTCACGATTCATCCTTTTCAAATTCCACCATCTACTCTTGCAAGCTCCTCCCTACAATATCTCTGTATCGATCCCCCCACACTCACAAATCTGTGTATCTCTTCCCTTTTCCATCTTTCTCACGAAACCTCACCTCTCATCTCCCATCCAACATCAACCCACAACTCAATCAGAGCTCCCATCAGCATCCCGCTGTCTTTAATCTTAGGGCTAAGAGCACATTAACCTGAACTTTCCATTCATGCTATATCACAATCATCGCTAAACTGCTCCTTACTCACTGAAATTGCAATTCAGAAATGAAGCATGAGTAAGAAGTAAAATAAGAGTAGCTCATTCATTGTTGAATTACGAGCTTAAGAATGAGATTCATAGGCGAGAGAAAAAGGTATGGTTTCTTCCTTCTCACCTTCTCTCTTCTTTCAATATCCACATCTACATACCCTTTCCATTCTCAAAATTACGTTACATACTCCCCACCCCCCTTCCCCTTCTTCCTCTCCTTACAACGCCACTAACACGTCCTTCCACACAATTTCTTCACTCTCCCCAAACGAGAGATGCAAAGCTGCAATATCTTTAGCATTAGCTCCAACGCTAACACAAAGTGCATACACATACGGCACAGCTCATTATATCACAGCTTAAGTGATGAACTCAATGGATTATAGGGCTCTCAGTCCTGAGATACTGCAGGCTCTAGAAGCGACGTTTGCTGGAGTTGGAGTTGGGTATTTTGAAGAAATAAAAGAGAGAGAGTGGAAGAGGGATGAAGATAAGAGATGGAAAGTATAGGTTGACTGGGTGAGTGAGCCGACTGAAATGATAAATACAGAAGGGTGTTGAGTTGTATAACGATGACGTAGAACCCGATTGCTGAGACAATTTTTACCAAGCTAACGAACTTCACTAAAGGGATCATCGACAGGACGGTTTCTGTAGGTCAAAGATGATGTTCAAAAAGAAGAGGAGAGAATGACCAGATACGTGTGTGTAACATCCAATCTAATCTTGATGTACAAAATGTATTTGAATAATGCAGTATGCAATAATGTCCGTAGCAGGGTACCCCTTCATTTTCCTGATATTTTCAATCTGTAACCGAGACGCCCAAGACGCAATGAGCTTCTAGCTCATATTCATATCTCGTTATGATGTAGATTACCATCTAACCTCCCTGTTTTTTCTGGCTGGTTTCAACTTCACCTCAGCCTTATATTTTACCATGACTCCGCTTGATGAATATCAAATTTGATCCCTCATAAATTTCAGATCATATGAATCAATGAGCCCCTCATCTCCCCTTGAAGACAGGCTTCCTCTTCTCTCTAAAAGCGGCCAACGCCTCATCTCTATCTTCCGTCCCTACAACCCGTCCATACATATCATTTTCAACATCTTCCCTCGCCCAGCCAACAGCTTTCAATGCACTCCTTACTGCCATTGGACCTCCCTCACAAATCGTTCCCGCCAAATGAACCGCCTCTCTCAAAACCGCTTCTTTAGCCCTCTTCATCATATCACCCTTCTCTTTTCCTTCTCCCTCCCCTTCCCCTTCATTCTCCTTAACCTCAACCAAGCGATCCGCAATACCTAGAAAATAAGCTTCCGGACCACTCACTCTCCTCCCTGTCAATATCAAATCCCGCGCTCTTCCAATCCCTATTAAAGCTGGAAGTCGGTGCGTTCCGCCCGCGCCGGGTATTATACCAAGTCTCGTTTCCGGCAATCCAACGACGGCCGTAGAAGCAAAAACACGCATATGTGTACAGAGAGCCAATTCGAGACCGCCACCAAGAGCAACCGAGGAAATTGCGGAGATGGTTGGAATCGGAAGTGCAGAAAGTTTCGTGAATGTGGAGCGTAGATTATGGAGGAATGTTTGAGTCCTGTTGATGTTGATTTATGATTAGTCTTTATTTTGTATTGCACTTCGACCACCAGATACACGAACAAGAACATACATCTCAGGTGTGAAAGTAGCCCTCTCTTTCAGATCCGCCCCCGCACAAAATACCCCGTCAACCTCACTAGTAATGATCAAAGCTCTCGTGGGTCCATCTTCTCCCTGCGGCCTAACCTTCCTTATCTCATTTCCCTCTGCGTCGTATTCCGCCGCAATGTCATCTACATGCGCGCGCAATTCTTGTAGTAATTGAATGCTAATAGCATTACGAGCTTCGGGGCGACATAATGATAGAACACGGATGGTACCGTTGGAATGCGGGGTCGGGATTTGGAAGGAGGAAATGAATTGTGGTCGACCTGATTTTGCAGTGGAGTAAAATCGTGGGGCGATGAGTTTTGGGAGCGTAGATTTGAGGGAGGATTGAAGTAGTGGTCGCATTTTTAAGATGGTGGATTGAGAAGATTGAAGTGAGAATATTGATATTGACATCAATATAATGCGGAGAGAACCTCGGTAAGCTTTGGAGGTTGCGGATATTAGCGGGTACTAGCGGACGGATTCTCTGGAGCTATTGTACAAGGAAGACACCACTAAATATAACGATGTCATCACTCTTGAATCGAATCGCTAATCAAATCCACAAGATCAATCCAGAACCAAGATTAATAATCTTCAGCCTCGAATCTTACTGTATCAAATCCATAGATACATCTATCTTACATATAAACTCGACATCCAATACCTAATACTTGAATTATCATTGACCTTCCCTCCTCGAGTTTGCAATCATCAACTATCATCCAAAGATGTCCGATCCAACTTCTTCAAACGGCGCAACGGTCGCCTCACTCCCACCCGCAGCCATAGCTTTAGCAACCAGGATGTACGACTCAGCTCGGAATGGGGATATCGAGATTTTCGAACAAGCTTTACCTCGAGGACTACCGGCTAACATGACAAATGAGAAGGGCGATAGTCTCGTAAGTTTTAGATTTAATTAAGAATTGTTGATTGTGTTGTTGTCTACGACGCCCGATGAATCTTGATCACCACTAATCACGTGTCACTCATTCTTTCACATGATTTGAGTTTCGATGCTACAACTTTCAATTTAATGGACGCTCCCTGACTTGGGAAATAGATAATGTTATCTGCCTACCACGGCCATGCACCGCTCGTTCGACTTCTTCTTCAGCATGGTGCGAATCCCAATTCATTAAATGATCGAGGACAATCTCCTTTAGCAGGTGCTGTCTTCAAGGGAGAATCTGAAGTTATCGAGGTATTCAAAGCTCTTTTGATCTCATTTACTTTCCTGTCAAACTTTCTCGAATCTCTGGATTAGTTTATTTCTAGATTCTAACAATCAATAGGCATTACTCGAAGGCAACGCAGATCCAGAACATGGTTCTCCAAGCGCAATGAGAGTTGTAGAATTATTCAAGCAAGAAGAGAAATGGTTAAAGAAGTTTGAAGAGGCGCCTGGTAGAGGAAAGGCTATCTAGAGAATACGAATAGGATATGGTGTTCTGGTTCGGACGATAATCGGGTCTCGAGGGGTGTTAGGTCTTCTAGGATATGTACACTATTTGACATTGAATCTGCAGTACGTTTCCGTATTGTCATATTAATCAATTGCTGCAAATCATTTGCGACCCTCTTTGGTTCTTATTTCCAAGAAAAAAGAGATAAGTCTTCTTCTACGAACAATACGACAAAACAAAACGAACACCATGTAAGAGCCAAATATTATCGTCGTCTGATCACCGATTCCAATTTTCCCATCCTTCTCCTATCCCCTCCCTTCCTCTTCTCTATCTGTTTCATCCCCGCACTAATTAGGAACAACATCCAACCCATACCCCTCCACCGGCAACGCCGTACTACACTGTCCCCAAACCTGCACACTAACCGGACTAACCGTCAGTGGCCCACACGTATTTTGCGTCTGTGTAAAACTTCCCGAGTATCCCGTGATGGCACAATATCCCATTCCTTCCGCAACGATCTTTGCGATCTTGAGGGGATTATCAATAACGTAGTTGTTTCCATCCACAGGAAAAGTTTGTTGGACTAGAGAGGAGGAGTCAGTTGTGAGGTGAGAGAGGGGAATATAAGAAAGAGGAGAACAGAAAATACATACAAGAATCACCATTCCTAGCATAGAAAGTAAGAACCACATCTCCCGCGCTAGGATAATCATTTCGTGCGACGTGAGAATCATTAGCATTCAAATTACTTCGTTCAACATGCGAAGTGGTAGTATTCAAACCCCTCGTCGACTGAAAAGCATCACCTTCGGTAAAGGGATCAATCGGTGCCGCAAGAACACACGAAATCATCAATGCCACGAAAGTAATGAGAGTTAAGGTATTCATCTTTTCCACTCAGAATATTAACTGCGCAAAGATATGAAAAATTTAGTGAGAAAAAAAAGATCGATAGTTTGTCTGGTTTATATACTTGACAATGTGGTCAAGTTTGGGTATCTCTTCAACACCAGGTATCAAGTCAGGTTATATATCCCATCGACATCGCCCAAGACTTTCGTAACCCGCATTGAGCCGGTCCATTTTTGAATACACATCATTAATCAATAAAAGAAAAATTTGCACTCAAAAAATTGAAAAGGTCGATTGTGGTCATCAAGAGGCCTCGTTGCTGGAAGCAGAATGTTAAATCGTCAAACAGCAAATATGATGTAAGCGGCAAAGAGGAGGACTCTTGACAGACCTCGCGACGGGTTACTTTGTAGGTCATTGAAATTTTCATCGATGTTGGCATTTTAGAATGAGCAATCAGATAATAAATGAGAAGGATTAGAAGGAAAAGATAGATAGTGAAAACAAACTTATATCTTGTCTTCATATATGATATGTCTAAAACCATAAAATCGTATTTGTACACCCTCTACCTATAGAACACACCTGCAATGCTGCCAAACTTTTGACTTCAGTTTTCAACATCATATTAAGCCAGTCCCATTGATCATAACACATTAATTCATTCGATTATGCTCACTGCGAAATGAAATCATCTACTCCATCTCACCAACCCAAACCCTTGCTCTCAGCCTTTGCACCACCTCCTTTCTAATCCACCTCATCTCTCTTCCCTCCTCCATAGCTTTATCCGCCCACTCAAATAATAATCTTAATCCTAATAATCTGTCCTTATTCCCGCTATCTAACGTCGCATGTTCGAGAATCAATCTAGAATCCACAGATGTTTGTTCTGCGCCTGCATGAATATCTCTTGGTCCACCATGATCGGGTGGCAATACTAACGCCCTCTCCGCTTTAGTAAGTGTTGAGAAAGCATGGAGTTCAAAAAGCCATTGAAGGGATTGATTAGCTGTTTGATCAGCTTCGTCTAAGGCTTGAAGAGTAGCTTTGAATGCGTTGGTGCTAGCATCGTGAGCTGGGCGTTTCCGAACATATAGAATTTGAGTTGATTTGAATGCTTCCACATGGGCTTTATTGCTCTCAAGATCCAGAACAACATTCCAGTATTCAGGGCTGCATGTTCGAACCGTTTTGATTTGATTGATTTCCGGGATGAGACAAGGTGTGTGGCGTTCCTCTTCCTTCCCATCACGAAGTGTAATTTGAAGAGGTATTGGAACAGGTTGATCAGTGTCAATATCTCGTGTAATGAGGCACCTAGGTTCCGCGGCTAGGACCCAGAAGTGACGGAAAGCTTGTAAGTGAGATTTGTTATCCTGAACAGTTGATGGAAATATTGGATAAAATGCCACAAGCAATGCGGCAATTGCTTTGTCTGAAGTTCCGAAAGTGAAAGTACCACCACCCAAGAATAATGCACCAATAGCAAGATGAGCTGCAAGATGACTTCCATATGGTGTTTCACTATCATCACGACCGTGCATTGAACGAAGTCTACGAAAAACAGCAATATCTCCGGTGCCCGCCATGACAGTAGCTACGCCAAGGGCGACCAAGTCTTGGCAATTGCGAACGGTATTTCTTGCTAACTTCTTATCAAATGAGTCTGCTTCGATTTGACATATTCGCCTAAATTCGTCTAAATAGTGCAACAGTATATCTCTCGCGGTCAAATTTGCCGAGCCGGCAAACCTCAAAGCAATGCTAAAACAGAGCCCAGTTAGTATATTGTAAAATGGGAGGTCTGCGGATGTCAAGGTTCTGATCCATTGTAACGAACTTCGACTCTTGTAAGGAGTGGGTAGGCACTTTTTAATCCATTTGTGTGAAGGCTCTATCTTGCTCCACATTATTAGATGCCGTGCAAGTGTTCGAAGTAGAAAAGCGTCTGGTCGAACGTAATCGAATTGGAGAACAGAATCCGGTACGTCTACCTTGCGAGCCAACACCTGGTTTTCTGATTTCATATAAATAAGAGCAACAGAAATTATTGCCGCAGCCGTGGACTTGTCCAAGATGTGTACAAGGTCAACTTTCTTGCTTCCGGCAGCCAATGAAATGAGTCTCTCGGTAAGTCGCATATCGTGAAGTCCTTTCAGATCAGAGCCTTTGCCGAGATTGATAAACCCAAGGGCAAACCCTGCCGCAAGTCGATAGCCTTCGTTTCTCAAAGGCTCCTCATCAACCTCTTGATCAATATGCTCCATCTCAGATACCATAATCTCACTCATCCGACGATGTTGGGTGTTACAATATAACAAACCTATACCCATAATACCAGTAGTCTGTGTAAGTGGAGAAAGGTTCAACTCGGCCGCTCCAGGTGGGAGCATTCTTGTCACATGGACTGACAGTAGCCGTGTAATCAATGAATCCATAGTCCCTATGTAGGATGCAGCCAATCCTAAAAGTAGTCCAATCGATGTCATTGTGTGTTTTGGTGTCAAGTATCTGAAGGCAACCCATTTTGCTACCGATTTAAGATGGCCATTAAGACCAAGTGCTAGTAAGAACCCAGCATGACGGTTACTCAGATCTTGTTGTGGCTTGTTATACAGAATCCATGAAGTATCGATACCTTTTGCATCTCGAGAAATGCTAAGACCAGCAGATACGCCTGCGTGGAAGAATGCCCAACAGACCTTTTCTTCGGTAAATGCGTTCTTATCAACACCTATGGTGTTATTATTTGGCTTCATGACACAGCTTAGATTGAACCCTCCAATAGCAAATCTTTGAGTTAACAGAGGAATGCGAGCACTGTAATAGAGTAATCCTTTGCCAGATGGTATGGCCAAAGTGCGATAAGCCAGCATTTGAGCGTGCTCTTTTTGAGCTTCTAACAATTCTGATTCGGTCCAGTCAGGTGAGGATTTGACACGAGCAACTGTAGATCGGAAAGTGTTTAGAATATTAGACGCTTCATTAACTCTTCTGTCATCTTTGAAGATGGCCCGAGTAATAGCTTGACGATCCACTTCGGCGGATCCATCGAACGCTCCAGTTGTTTCAATCTCGGTTGTAGATGCGCAGATAGCATGAACGTCCAGACTTGATTCATGTGAGGGCGGCTATAGATGTTAGCTTTCGTTGATATTATGGAACTCTAGACTCACTAATAAAGAGGGCTGGAAGTTTCGAGCCGAACGGCCGGGCGTTAACAGCATAGTAACATCTTCACGACCAACCAGTGCAAGCAGGTCTCGACTCCATGTTGTTGGAGGTTCACTTTGACACTCGACGATTGCTTCTTGTAGAGGTGCAAGTATAGCCTCTGGCAAAGTCTCAAGAAAGAGGCTATCTACTCCAGAAGCAGACAGTGCTTCTACGAGTTGTACAGGAGACCATCCATCCTGCATGCATGAAAAAAATTGAGCAAGTTGCAGAGTTCTTGGTGTTGAGCTACGCCATCGCTCAAGATCCCTGATGCCTCTGGTAGGAATGGCAGATCTTAGTGTCACTATATCTTGAAGCGTTAAGAAGGGCATCAACCTTCGACCAAGGAAACAATCCTGAATCCATGTGTAAATTGATGGACAATCAAATGGCTCAGCAATTTGACTTGCGAGAACGAGATCTACGAAAATGGTGAGCGGTTTCCAACTTGCACACGGAGTATAAAAGCTTACCGATGTCATAAGGTGCATCTACTAAAGAGGCCTCTTCAGTCTCATAAAAATCTATCCAGCTTTCCCACCTGAGCCATCGGACAATTTGAGTTAGTACCGGTGTTAGAGTAGATACGCCAGTACTAAAAGAGTCGGCTGTCATTGTGTTAAGCTTTCTCTCCTCGCGCAATAAATGTAAGGCGGTGAGAATATCAACCAGAGCAGCTTGGCGAAGCTCAAGAGATTTGTTAGTTGCCGTCGGTAGATAGCCTGTAACCGCTTCCTGACCCAATTTTGAGTAGAAAAACGTTTGTGCAAGCGTCACGTGCCTTTTAGTAAAGGATTCCTTGTCCTTAGTTGTCGATAAAAGGCTTTCTGTTTCAGAGGAAGGAAAAACTCCGGACTCCTCTTGTTCATCTAGGAGCCATTTCCATCCACCACTGTTAAGCCAAGGCGGCATAGGGTTTCCATAAGGAGCCAATCGACTGAGCATAGTCTCATAGCAACTCACATCGACTTGCCCGCCACTGCTAGATCGTAATAATGCTGTGCGTGATTTCCTTGTAGCATGAGCCTTCTTCTGAGGTTGTTTGGCTGCACTAAAGCTGATAACCATTGAGAATAGAACAATGAGTAGAGATGTCCATTCTGCATCTGCAGTTCCAACAGATTCGAGCTCAAGCCACCTCATAGCATTCCACCATGTAACAAGCATTCCTTCGCCTCCACTTGCACCTGGTAAAACTTTAGTGCACACCTCAAGAATTTTGGCCACGTAAGGACTGCGTGGCTGCATGAGTATTTGCAGCTGATGCATTTTGCCTTCGTCATCTACCAAGTCGACTAGCCCTCGAGGTTTTGGATTACGCAGACCCTTTAAAGCACGAGGACCTTGACTAAGCACTCTCTTGAAGCTTCCCTCCCTCTTTTCACGTGGATGTTGGTCATGACTCAAGTTTCGAATGTTGTGTATGACGAAATTTGCAGGCAGAGTCACCTTCATGAGAATACTCCATGGGGCTTGTAGACTTAATTCCCCAAAACCATCATCTGTTTCAGTCAAAACTAGTATCCGAGATATATCGCCGTCGTCAAATTTGCAAGCATCGATCACGCCTGGAGCTCTCATAACTTCCTTTAAGTTGACTAATGTTATTTCCTTCTCTGAATTTGGAGAAGCCTCATTATCATTGTAGTTAGCTCTTCTGTGAACTTTGGTGTTAAGAGTCATCACAAGAAGCTTTTTCTCATCTGAATCCAAGATACATATGACTATTGAATTTCCCTGCTGATCATCTGCCGCAGACGGTGGTGCAGGTAGTATGAAGATCTTACATTGACTCTTTGCGGGTATATGTTGACTCGAAAAGCGAAGATTACTATGTTCGGCGGAGACACTACAAACTTTGGTAAGGATGATTTCCTGTCTAAGAGCGTCAAATTCGTCATCATCAAGGCCCATATCGTTGAAGCCGCCAAAATCACCTCCAGCACGAAGTTGATCGAGAAGTTCGTCGACTGGTGCTTCAAGGAAACTATTTACGCTCTGGCTCAATTGACTGGGCTGAGAGAAAGCCTGCCCATTTAGTCCAATACTCGTTCTGGTATGCTGGCTTCCCAAAGAATCGCGAAGTCGACCTGCATTGTGCTGATGACCAGTCGCCAGTTCAGAGAAAGCATTTCGTTCGTGTGAAGCTGATAGATCTGCTCTTGCTAGCATTGAGCTTACACGTCGGGAGCTCCTCCTGGGCATAATGCCACCTTCATAATCGGGATCAAGCGTAGAGGCAAAATCGATTTTTTTGTCTTTTTTCGCATCTTCAGACCACGCAGGAGTTTTCTTAAATCCAGGGGTGACTCCACCAAAGCTTTCTCGCATCGTCTGCTGACTATTTCCTATGGGTGTTGTAGCACCTGTTCCACCTGGCATGAATGAGCTTCGTCGGCGCGACGCTGCACCACTCGGAACTCGAGATTTGCCGTTTGGTATTGTTTCTTGTCCAACATAAGTCAGCTTCCACACAGTATACATACTAGTCTCGCGGTTCAGGGTAATGGCTAGCACAAGAGGATTTTCTGAGTCCTTGGCAGAAAATTCGTTCGGTCGAGATACATGAAGAATCTCTTCCGAAGGGTCCAATGTCGATATTTTGCCGGAACTCCTACGCTTTACTCGGCCGTCAGACAAGCCTGGCTGAGCAACGACTAAACCCATTTCTGACAGTGGATCGGATAGTGAAAATAACCGTGGCCAATTTGCATCACTTTGAATAGAAGGAGGTTCCCACAAATCTCCCAGAGTAGACATTTGAGTTGGCATCTGCATAGGAGCACCTAAGTCCGCAGTGGAAAAGGTGGACTGGATTGAACTTGTCGCAGACCATGGTTGAGGCTGCGACGAGACAAAGGAGTTGGGTGGTACTCGTGGAAACTTTATAGATGCTGCAACATTAGTTTCTGAACGTAGCTTTCGCTGTATAATGAGACCGATAGGTGCTGCAGTGGCAGACTCGACCTCAAATGGCAAATGTATAACATGACTAGTTCCAGAGAGAAAGTAAACATGCGCCTGCGTCTTCAAGAACACTACAATTGCCTTTTCCTTTGTATTCAAGCCCTTCTGATGTGTCTTTGGTGTTCCGTTCTTAGATGGTAGTGGTCCCACGCTGGGAAATGAGGTCAACAATGCCTGTGTAATGGGCTCTTTCTCGAGATCGAAATTGTAGCTTTTTCGAAAAACCCCTCCCCGAGACCAAATTACACATCTTGGTGTAACTAATAGTTCGTCATCGACTTCTGAGCCTGTGTCATCGTCGCAAACATTATACCAGTCGTAAGAACTACTAGATGCATCTGCAGTCAGGTATCCTTCTTTAATAGCATATTGAAGTCCTGTAGGTTGATGTAGACCTAAAGAATTGACCAAGGCCATATTTTGGAGATATTGTGAAAAATCATGAACGCATACAATCTGCCATTATTTTCCCAAGTTTTTTCGTCGCACTCTACCTTTGTATATATCGGACTTTTACAATAATTGCATCTCCTTCATCCTTTGAGTACTCTCTAGGAAACGCGTCGTGAATGTAGAAGGCGCGAACATGAACAAGGCTGGAATATTTTGAAGGTCAAGTAATGTCCGTCGGTGCACGGACCATACGAGGCTACTGCATCAACTCCCCGCAATCAATCCAAAATTGGCAAAGCATCTCGTGGTGAGAAGGGACTCGACAACATTTTACCACTTCGGATACTGTTACCTTTTGAATGAACTGGATTTTGATTGATTAGTCACTTGTCTCCCTGTGAGTGAGATCATCGGTCTTGTCTTACGGATCGCATTGTAGCTCTGCGAATATTACTGTATTGGGAGGTAATCACGACAGCTTGGTCACAATATCTGCTTTGCCCTGGGTTTCCTCGTCTGCCTCGTCTGATTACTGGTCAAGCACGTAGAACGGGAAAGTTCCTGTATCCAATATGTTACACCATCTATAAGCTAGGTTATTACTCATACATCTCTTATACTGCTTTCGAGTCCATTAGCATTGCTCAAATCAGTAAATATTCACGCTTTGGAGTGGAATCTTTCCCTAGGTACGCTTAGGAGCCCATGAACGATGAGCGGGAAGCATTCATAAGTCAAATCTGGGCCGAGCCTTTGACCTCGTTCATTACTATAAGCTCTCAACGAGAAAGAACATTTCTTTTGAGATTCTGTTTCAAATGTGATGATTTTCACTTGATTCATACATACTATGTTCGCCTACTGATCAATCGGTCATATCTCCTCAGTACTGGACTTCGTAAATACGTTGTTGTGAAGACAATGTCAGAAATCAAATGGAAGCTAATACCTAATGCTTCAATCTACCCTCTCAGTCTGAACCCGATTTCCAGTCCTCATTGTATACCTCCAGTTACTTCCAGTCATTAGATTACGACGCATCTTTTTTCCTTCTTCAATTTCCGGATGTTGGAGTTCAACGACTTCTAATCAACTTCGCCAATTCCTCAAACAACTCCCGTTTCTTTTTGCCAAGATCCAAGATGTTATCAGCAAAAGCTAAATCACCGATGAAAATGGTGTCTTCACCACTGCATAGACCGGTGTATGCTTTGGCTGTAAATTCGCCGATGGGAATACCCATGTTACGACCGTGGGGTCCCATATAATCGTGGATTTCGGCTGGCATGAGTGTTAGTTCGGATGGGATCGGCGACAAGGAAGCAACGGGCGGTAATGAGACGAGAAGATTGAAGTAGGTGATGGAATAATGGAGGTAAGATAGCAGAGAGAAAATAGGAAGGTGAGCATAAAACTTACTTTGAACCAAGGGAGGGGATAACTCGATGACCTTTACTGACGTGTCCCGAAGGTCATCCCTTAAGCAAAGAATGAATGCGCTGAGAGCTGCCTTGGAAGAAGAGTAACCCGATACTCTTATGGCTGGCACTATGCTCAGGTTTGTAGTTGTACTTTTATCTCATTAGCTGATACTCGTTTCCCAAATCGGAAGTGACATATAAGTTATGACGGTGTAACGAACTAGATGAAGCTGGTCTCCTGCTTTTTCTTTAAAAGATACGGAAGAAAAGCATGAGTTAATACCACAAAGCTGGTAAAATTAACATGCGTCTCATGAATGAAGCCCTTGATATCAACACTTTCAGGCTTAGCAAAATCATGTTTGCGTTGATATCCTGCGTTGAGGAAAACGCAATCGATATCGGGAGAGCTCTCAATCACATCAGCTGCGAATTGAGAGGCTTTCTCAGTATCACCGATATCGAAAGAGATGGATTTCGCTTTGTCGCCATGCTTGGCTACAAACTCATCGAGTCGATCCTTGCGACGACCGACGACGGTGACTTTACATTCTTGAACAAGACGCTCAGCCATCGCAAGACCGATTCCAGATGTAGCTCCGATGAGGAGAACATGCTTATAAGGGAATGACATTTCGAGAGGTTGGTAGCTCTGATGATACGGAATTGATAAGTAGAGTGTTGTGATGATTTGAGATATTGAGAAGTGTCACTAGCTTTCACAAAAACTTTATAGAAATTACACCAAGGAGTTAATAATTTTAAGTCCCCCGAATGTCATGGATCGGACTTTGAGATGGATGAGACATCAGCGCCATCAGAGCTCTCCTTGAATCCAAAGGCATGATGTGTGCACCGCTCTCCGTCTCTAGCTAACATGATGGATTGAAAGCGAAGTTCACAGCTAATGCTTTTAATGATGTTCATTGGTCAAAGGTTTAGCGTCGAAATGTATCCCAGAATAGGTAAGGCTTGTAGCGTTTGTGGATCAGTCTCACGAGTGGAACTAGTAACACTTCTTCCAAAATTCTCCATCCGTTGGCTTGTTGAAGTCGAAGAAAATCGAACAGTCTTACAAAGAGAGAGAAATCACCATATTCAATTCCACGTCTAGCCAACCAGCTAACCAGTCAACTTGTTCAAGTTTGAGTAATTATCCACGACTCATTCGCTTGAGTTGATAGAATCACACCTGCCAATCTACCCATCGCGGTAATATCAATTTCCGAGTTTCGTTTGGTTCTCGGGGTGGAATCATCATTATGTCCTTTCGTGGAAAACCATCTAAAGCTTGTGAAAGATGTAGAGCTCGGAGACTTAAGGTATTCCGAAGCGCGATCTTTCTCCAAACATCACGATTGACATTCGTTGTAGTGTGACCTTGCACCGGTGACTTTTGGCTCATGTATCAGAGCCAGGGTGATTTGCACTGGATATCGGAGTACCGAAAAGCTGCGCATTAGAGATGAAACCGACAGCCTACACCGGAAAGCGTCGGCTATGCATCGACGCACCAATGAAACCAGTGATGGACGAGATTCGCTGCTGCTGAAATTAGGAGCTACCAATAACGAACCATGTTATCTTCCGGTAGCGCTCGACGTTCAAGCGAAAGAGTTATTCTTCGACCATTATATTCTTGCAGGTCAAATCAACGGATCAGGGGCTTGGGACTTCCTGAAGCCATATTATCAATCGGAGAAAGCACCTTTATGTTTGCAACTAACAATAGATGCCGCCAGTTTAGCATACCTTTCACACCAGTTCGGCTCGCAAAAAGCGCGTGTAATTGCATTGGAAAGATATATAGGCGCTCTTGGAGTCATGAGTAAAGTGCTAGAATCGCCTGAAACATCAAATCAAATGACGACACTCTTTACAACGCTACTTCTGGATTTGTTCGAGAAGCTGTCAACTACTCAACCTCTCGGAACTCGAGGGTGGAGCAGCCACTTACGAGGAGCTCTGGCTATATCCGAAAAATGTGGAGACCAATTTATCACATCAAATACTGCAATGCGTGCTTTCACACGATTGAGCACAAATTTGCTCATTACCTCTCTCGCAGCGGGTACTGCCCTTCCGAGTGGCTTCTTTCGCCTCCGAGAATATCTAGAAAAAAGCCCGTCCATCGATGTTCCTAGAAATTCCAAATGGCAATTGTTGAAAATAATGGCACAATATGTCAATTTGCAAAGCAATATCCAGAATGGAAAACGCGCTAGGGAAAGCTCTCTTCGAGAAGCAAGAGAATTGGATTTCATCCTCACGAATTTCTCTGACCGTGATGCAAGAATCAAACAAATATTCAAGACTGTACCCTCTAGGATGGTCTATGGAAACGTCTACTATTCATACCCCGATAGACATTCCACCCAAACGTGGAATGTTGTGAGACTGGCTCACGTTTTAGTGGCGAACTTCCTTGTGTTAAACGCCACTACTGAAACAGAGCGTTCGCAGTATCTTACCAAAGTAAATCAGATTGCGTCTAACATTCTTGCTTCTGTTCCACAATATCTCGACTGTGTGGGTGCTGTGAAGTCGCTGGGACAAATAGAATTACTGCACCCAGTTGCTACATCGCATAATTCTTGTACGTCACATACACCTTCGCACAGATTGGCCTGCTATACACTTATATTCCCACTTTACATAGCTGGATTTGTCAGAGATTCTGACTCCAATATATGGAAATGGGCTACCGAAAAATTGCATTATATCGGCAGTCATTTTGGTATTCGAAATGCCGAACTTGTTGCACAAATTCTCGAAGAAAGAAGCGAGAGCGATCCGTGGAAAGTGTATACCATGCTTGGCAGCTATGCATTCGGTGCTTGATAGAAAGTTGAATTGACCAGCCTTCTGGGTTCCTCTGTCAAAGCCCCTCTTTTATTAAAAGCGGCAGCTCGGCACTCAATTTGGCTCTTTAACGCGATTCCTACCCCAGACGGAAACATTTCTTCAAAAAGACATAAATCCGATGCATTTATCCGCTGAAGATTTTATCCTTGCGATTAATCCCAGCTTTCAGGTTGCTGCAATCCTGCCTTTAATCGTAGCCATGCGTATCTCGCAAAAGCGAGGGTTTGCGGATTTTAAAGCATATCACCATCCCTGAGGGCCACGCTCCAAATCCATGTCTGAAGAAACATGAGATGAATCTTTGATCCTTCCCCCTATGAGTCGTAGGAACGAAAACCAGGCTCCATTTCTTCACCTTTTAATATGTTCATTTGATCATCTATTTTGACTCCACTTGATCAATGAACTTGGCATATTTAAACACCTTGGTACTTTTCACATATTCGATGAGAAGTCCAATGAAATGTCTACCATCATCAAGAAGTTCCAGAAACCGGTTAGACATGGTAAAATTAAATTGACAGGCAATCATTATCCCAGTTCCACGCTATTGCCATGATTACAGTAGTTAATACCGCCACTTAACATTATACCTCGGAGTTCAACTTGGTGGAAGAGTTGCGATTGGTGACTCTCCCGTTACCTTGATAATCTCGACTTGGAGAATGTCCCGAGGGATTGCAAATATCTGCAAATGATGCGAATGCAATGTCAAAGATCACGAAATGGTACTGACTAACGCGCCGTGGATGCTACTGTCGACATGGAAAAGAAGTATAAAGTCACAATGTTCGATTCGAAAATGATGAGATTACTGACAGCTTCATCTTTTCGACTCATACTTTCAAGACGACCCAAAAACTTGAAGCAGAGTTTTTAGCCATGATTACGACTAGTTTTCTTCTGGCTCTAGTCGGCTTTGTTGGGGCTTTCAATCCAATCGCCATTGTTTCCCAAGGCGTCGTCCATGGCATTCTCTCCCCCGTCCCAGGAGTTACTTTGCCTGTTGCCAAATTTCTCGGTATACCCTATGCAAGACCACCTCAACGCTTTAGCCCACCTGTTATACCAGGCTCATTCGCAGGCAGTTCATACAACGCAACACAGCTTCAGCCAGCATGTATCCAGCAATTCAACTGTACGTGATATCGTCTTATCCTCAAGTGAACTTTCCTGACCATCTACAGATCCAGTTGCTGCTCGTGACTTCACTCTGGCTCTCTTCAATAACCCACCACCTGCATCAGAAAGTGAAGATTGCCTATATCTTAATGTATATGCTCCATCTGCAGCTACTCCCGCTTCGTCACTTCCTGTTATGGTGTGGATTTATGGTGGCGCTTTGCAGTTTGGCTCAGCATCATCTCCATATTATGATGGTAGTAATATAGCTGGAAAGCAAAATGTGATTGTTGTGACTTTCAACTACCGAACTAATGGTAAATATGCCTTAGCACTCTTTAAAATTGACATTATAATCTAGCAATGGCTAATCAGACACAGTTTTTGGCTTTCCAAATTCTCCGGAATTGCCCAACATAGGACAGAACTTAGGACTTCTTGATCAACGACTAGCACTAGCTTGGATCAGAGCCAATATTTTAGCATTTGGTGGTGATCCTCTTAAAGTAACGATATTCGGCGAATCCGCCGGTGCACTCTCTGTGGATGCTCTCGTCACCAGTTATCCAATTCTTCCAACATTCCGCGCAGCAATTATGCAATCTGGGCAAGACAGTATTCGGACCCTAACAGCTAAACCAGGACTTGGTACTGTTTCTGGTACCCCATCTTGGAATGCCCTCGCTGCTGGTCTTGGCTGTTCAAGCGGTAGCGCGCTTGCTTGCTTACGAGCTGCCGATGCACTCACCATTAAATCTTACATTGAGCATGCGGAACTGTCTTTTCAACCAGTTGTGGACAACGTAACTCGTGTTTCAAACCCGCAACTTAAGAGATCGAATCGCCAGATTGCAAATGTACCGGTACTCATCGGCTCAAATGCTCAGGAAGGTTCTGCTTTTGTTTATGGACAAAGCAATATTGCAGCAGCTTTACAAGAATTATTTCCGGGCAATGCCACACTACAGGCTGAAGTTTTTGCTACGTATCCTGTCGGCAAAGAAGGATTGAATACACCTGCTGCTGTCGTCGAACAAATTTATACCGATATAATATTCCAATGTGTACGTTCAGCTCAATTCCATCTTTCCTCTCCACAAACCTAACTAACTCTCCACCCCATAGCCTGGTGCTATTGTCGCAAACTCAAGTTCCGCCGCCGGTTACCCTACCTTTCGTTATTACTACAATGCAACCTTTGCCAACGTCCAGCCAGTCCCAGGTCTCGGTGCTTATCACTCCTCAGAAATTCCCCTTGTCTTCGGTAACTTACCCGCAAACTCTACAGCAGCCGAAAAAAGCCTGAGTGCTTTGATCCAAAAGTCATGGGCCAATTTCGCCAAAAATCCTCAAGTGGGCCCAGGGTGGAATAAACTGAATGTCAATGGAGGTGTCAATCAGGTTGCTGTGTTCAACGTCAATGGGTTGGGAAGTGTGAATGGAGGAGCACTGGACAAGCGGTGTGCTGTTTTCAAATATGATTTGGGAGGGTTCTAGGGAGATAGATGCATATATAATTCTATCAATTTTCTGGACCTGGAATTTATTGCTATCATGTATCGTCGTGTGTTCTCACGATGTGCATTACACTATACCAGTTGCTTGGTTCGCAATTAGCTCCGAGAAGATTGCGTACACCTTGCACATACATGCATATATATACAGCGCAGGTAAGACAAAATCATTGATACACCGTAAGCCAAGTATCCTAAATAGGAGATTTTTGACCTCTAGTTTCTTCTCCAGTAGTGGGGTTGTGGTGGGCAGAATAGCTTATCTACTGGCCCAGTAATATTGGGTCCAAATTTGACATAAGGAAAAACACCAATTGTTTACGTCTAGATTTTGGAGTGAGATTGGTGACACATCAGATTGCTGACTCGAAAAAGATGGAATTTTAGTTTTCGCCGAATTATATACTTGCACGACATAATCGTACATAAATATATACAAAAGCATCTTCCATTGCGCAAAACTTCGATGAAATGTCTCTCGCGTGTAACTGTTGTTTCGCAGGTACGTAAACAGCCGTTGGTAGAACACGAGAGGTACTCGAACGACTGGGGAAATCCGGACCCTGACTTTGATCTATTTCGTATCGCATTATGCGTTCTCACAATACTTGTTGTCTCACAATCGGTAAGTGGGATAATAATTTTCCGATGCTGATGCTGATGCTGATGCGATATTCATGTACATCGTGACACGTGTAGTATCAAGGGTTTCCCTCACGGTAATCAATGCAAGCTCATCCCCGCAACTTTATTCGATTTCTTTCAAGTACTCAGAATGTACTCTTACTGTCTCCATAGAATATCAGCCTTGCTGACTTCGTGTAAGACTACCTTGCACTATCTACCTACCTATCAACCGAACAATTACGCAAGGAAATTCAGACAGAAAGACGATGTTCACAAGGTTCTACGAGAGGCGTATATTGGCTTTACACAGCCATCTCATCTCAGCAGCTTACCGTAGATTTATTGACATCAATATCGTTCCGAATATTGTTCCGAATATAACGGAAGATTAATCACGAGCTGGCGGTGGAGTGAGTCAAGATGAAACATGGAGTCGCGGGATGTATTGCATGAATATCAGCTCAGGCACAATGCATACACTCTTGATATTCAAGACTTGGAAACTCCGATCTTATTCTTGTGCGACGTGCGATGTTTATCTGAAGAATGTTTAGATGAAGGGCGCTTGGTAGTGAGATATTTCATGCCTTGACTGATATCTTATTTGGCAGCTGAATAGAAACTCTAAATCAGCGAGAGCTAAAGGAAGAGTCAGACGAACTGCATTAACAGACAAATCGGGGTATGGATTGACATTTTGGTTCCCGTCAGTAAGAGTAGCGAAAGCCCGAAAGCCTCAGCGGGAGGAGGAAGGCTTGCAGAAGCGCCAAGCTGGAACCAAAGGCGTGGATCTTAGGCTTGCATATTTCACGATTAACACGATCGAGCGAATGTTTAGTGGTGGTGAATATTTCTATTTGGGGATTCGATGGCTGTTTGTTCCTGGAACTGAATCGCTACATGTTGATATGCTGTATGAGATGACACGATACACCGTCTTACGGTACTTGCTGGGTTGATTCAAAGGTATTTTCTACTTCTACTAGAGTTTTTTGCGTGAGCTATCCATGATTGCCAGTACGTAGAGGGAGCTCTAGTCATATTGTTCTTGTAAAATGTCGCTGCTCTTTACAATTTAATTGTCCGTAGTCTTTCAATGCAACGTGCTGTTCTTGAACCAGGATTTACTAAACAAAAGACGGTATTATGACATGAGAATGACTCAATCTTTCAAGGTGCTAGTATGGCTCTAACAAGAAATACTACATTTACTCAAAGATAGATATGATTCAGCAAAACAATCATCGATCAATAACGAAGTCGGTGACTGTCCTAGAATCAAGTTCTCAGCTTATGCTAATCATAAAGAACAGAATTACCACCCACAAGAGGTCTTTAAACGTTAGGGACCTGATGGATGTATGCACACAGTTGACATGACCCAGACGAGCGATCAAATCTGACTCCTGTTCTCTTAAGCCGAAATTTTATAAAAAATAAATACGTAATGCAGAACTAGAGCCGCGATGAAATGCGTGGATGTTGAGTATTAATCTATCAAACTTTCTTATTTAGGAAATATTGGGAAACTAGAAATGCACTGCCAGCGGATATTTCATTTGGGGGTTCGTTCGCCACAATCTGGGGGTAAATGCTGTGCATAATGCATGCAGATTTTATCAAGCACACATGGGTCAAATAACCGAGTACTACATTGCAGACGGCGAACACGAGAATATTTTAATACTTGATTCAATTGCACAAATACATAAAAATAACTCCAGGGAAAAGTGTAACATCGCCCAGCTCGTATTGTGGTGTGACTCAACACAATTCCATCTTTGAATAGATAAAAATCTCGTATCAACTCGCGCCGCACCCCAATTGCTTCGGATTTAAAACTCCAGAAGAAAATTTCAGAAGAAAGCAAAGAAAGAAATGTAAGATAACAAATGTAGAAAATTCCTCTAAGATGATCAAACAATTGAACCGCCCTTCGAAGTGCAGGTTGCGATGACCGAAGCCGGCGTCGTCGTCTTTGTGATGGTGATCCTAGAGAAAGCGAGATGTTAGCAGGATTTTATTAAAGTATGAGACTGCTCAAATAGATTGGATTTCAGGCAATGAAACATACGCATACTTGTACGTGATTGTTGATGTAACTGTGGTAATGGTGAGAGTCTGGGTAGTCTTTGTTGTTGTAGGTGTTGGTGCCGTTACAGTTGCAGTAGTTATTCCGCTGCGAATAGTTACTGGTGCAGGGGTACTATGGTCTTGTTAGAGATTAGACGATTTGGAAGGGGGATTCATTCTTACACAGTGGTGAATGTAGTTGTAGTAGCTAAATGGGCGAGGTGTGTTAGTAAATACTAGCATTCATCAAGGAAAACCAGATGGCAGAATCTCACCTGTGCTAAAGAAAGTTGTAGTAGCAGCAGTGCTGGTGACAGTGGATGTGATCCAATCAGATGTGGTTGTGTCAGTAACTGTCACCGTTGGAACATCTGGAGCACGCTTCTTAAGCTTCTTTGCGATGACGCGACCAACAGCGCGACGTCCAAGAACATTAGCAATGTCAACAATAGCATCTCGACTTTCGGGATTAGCCCTTGGAGCTGGGGTTATGACTGCAGCTGCGGGTGCTGGCATGGCAGTACGTTTAACGGAAGAATTGGATGTGACACTTTGAGCCAAGAGAAGGAAATGTTGATTGGGGTATACATCTTGCATGGGAGGCTTGGTTGGAAGTCTGCACGAGGCTGTTTTTGTGACTGTAACAATGGGGAAAGTGTATTTTCTTGAAGTGATAGTCCGTGTGGAGGTGGTAGTTTTCGTAGTTGTAACCTTCTTGGGTGTAACTGTGACTGTATTTTTGGCAGTAGCCGAAGCTGCGGTAATTGTAACAGCAGGAAGCGTGGTTGAATCGGTATCAGTAATGGTAGTTGGTACAGTTGTTGATGGTGTCACGACATTTGTGATATTCACTAACGAATGTCAAATTCCCAGAACTCTCATCAAATTACTTTGAGAAACTTACCGGTCGGGATGTACGTTACCGTGGCTTGAGTTCCAACGGTGAGTTCAAATGTTCTCTGAGCAGCGAAAGAATCTCCAGCCCCATTGTTTGCCAAAATAAGAATGGTCCAAGTTCCGCTGTACATCTGATTTTTGGAGATGGGACTGACAACATTAGCTATAGTATCAACTTGAAGTCCATGAAAAGGATAAGTACCATGTTGAAAGCATGTTGGTATTGTCAGGTTGAGTTTCAATGCCACTGCACTCCCATGAATCATCATTAGGGGCAATGAGAATCACCTCAGCCTCGCCTGAGCATCCAGTAAATTGAGTGACGGCGGTGAAGCTGGAATTATCTACGCTGTTGATGAAGTAGTTTCCTCCATTCTGGAAATCGATACCATATGATGCACAGTCTGCCTTGACATAAGTAAAGATGGATGTTAATACAACGAATGTGTAAGAGAGATGAACGATTGAAGAAAACATGATGAAAAGTCAAACGATGATGAATGATGAATGTGATGAATGTGAGTACGATCGGGTTCGCGGGCTCATATAGCAACTTTGATATCTGAAAGTACCTTATGAGCTGGATCGACTGGATCTGAGCTGTTCCGCTCCTCGCCGAGCCCATCCAAAAAAAGAAACGTACCGCAGCTACAGAATCGTAGACACGCGCAATACTACACAGGATTCTGCAAAACTACCCAGAATATTGACAAATTCGATCTGACAGAACGAGAAATGTCCATAAAGCAATAGAAACGGAACGTCTCCAGCTTCTGCGTTACACTAGAGACCAAGATACAAGCCTTGCTGTGCCGTACAACAAACTCAAAAAGTCGATTTCGAAGAATGATCCTTATTGGCTTCATTGCTTGATCTCTTCTTGTCAGATGCAATGAAGTGGAGTGATAAATGTGGAGAGAGCCTGGAGAGTGCAATGAGAGGAAGGATCAATACGAAGGATGATGTGTGTGCTGACAGTGACTTGAGCGATACTTCAAAGCTACTATACAATAATGTGAGATGACTAGGTATCTTCAACTATCTCTGCCTACCTCTGACCTGGACGCAGATAAACGCCACAATCTTCATCTTTGCAGCTGTCCTATGCTCGGTATCGGTACTGGGGTAAGTATACCGTGTATCTTGGTCATTTTGATATAAACAAGGCTTTAAATGGCATTTTCAACTCCGATACAACCGTGTCATAATTCAGCAGTCCTTGAGATCTTCAGCGTGCTACAAAAATAAGTGAGTGCCGCCCAGTGAAGAATGTGTTTAATACTAAGCCGCAAAGCTTTGTTTCTTCTAGAGTATCGCGGATGTCATGGCACAAACAAGATCGGGGCAAGAAAACCCCAAGGTTCGGGAAAACCCTGCAAAAAAAAGAAGCCGTGATGCAGGGTAAACACGTGCGCCAGAAGCCTGAAGACTAAGCCAATAAATAAACGAGCCGCTGCTGTGGCTCACTAATTTCAAGCCAAGGATAGGCTGCAGATTATCAAAAACAGCTGCATAATATTGTTTTGTCAATTTTTATTACCAAATCAAGGATATATTCGACTCTTTTGACTCTTTCCGGTGATTCAGGTGATTTAGTATCGTTTCGTATATTTATTATCCGTCGGATGCTTCCGGAGGATGAATCGAATGTGATTTGGCGTCAAAAGTTCGTGAATAACGGACGATTTAGGCCCAATTGAAGCTCAGTTACAGGTGCCCAGACGCTAAATACACACTAACATACCTGTCAAGTAGACTAATTATTCAATCTTTCCAAGGGGTTTCTGCAAGTCTGAGTAAGCAAAACTGGTGGTTTTACTGAATTTGCACTCGCAACATCTTCCATAAAACCATCGATCCAAAGTTCTACGGCACAAAAGAAATCCTAGACTCATCAACCCGCCAAAGATCAACACGGTCAAAGCCAAGCGAGCTACTCATCTATCCCATGAAGAAGGATCACACCTGAACATTTCAGCCTTGCAAACATGAAGAAATTCGGCCTCGGCATAAGGTCGTGATATTGATAATCTTCCTGTGGATATCTTCGGAAACGGAAAGCATACGTATGCCAATAATCGTGTGAGATGCAACTGTTGCTATTGTTATCATCATTTCCCGTAGAATCTCGGATGTGGAAGATTGAACGGATCTTGGCGTGCCACCAAAGCAACTACAGTATTGTCCGAGGGCTGACAGCATATATACCATGCTGCCGTGCCTGATTTTTTTTTACAAATATCACAAGCCATGCACTAAGTCTTAGCATTCTAGTTCGTGAGGATTGGCATCATGTAAAGTGGTGTACACTTTTGAAGTGATCCTGATCCGAAATCTTGATTTCAATCAACGAATCAGATGATTGGACATGGAATGTTTTCAGCTGAAGTCACAGTAATTTTTGGTCATTGGATGTTCCATCCCGAGATGCATGTAAGCCACGAAGGTTCTGATTTACAGTGCCATCTGATAGCGCGTGTGGTAACACTGTGATGGCTGCTTCTCCTGCTTGTCAGTCGAGCCTCACCTCGTGTCAGAGACGGCACCGCGATCTCGTGTGCATCGACATGGGAATCCAGAAAAAGCATCTCAATGCTAGTCAAAACTGTCTGGGTGTTGATCTGACAAGATAAATACATCAAGTCTCACTTGAATGCGCAGATATTACTCTCTTCAGATCAATTACCTCAAGTTTCTTTCTCTAACTTGCTCAAAATGAAGTTGTTGAATATTCTACTTTTGTCTTCCGCTGCCATTGGAGCAATCCTACCAGCTCAAATCAACGAACGTGATGGTCTAGTGAGGCGACAAACGGTCTCCAGCAGCAAGACAAGCACTTCATCAAAAGCTTCTAGCACTTCATCAAAAACATCATCTGGTACCTCTAAGTCCTCAAGCTCGTCAACCTTGAAGTCATCATCAGTTGGATCATCATCTTCGAAGGTCTCAACAACTACTTCTGGCACGTCAACTTCTGTTGGTACCACGACAACTTTAAGCTCAAGCTCCACCTCTGCTCTCTCTAGTTTGGTCGCTGATCCGGCTTGTACGAACTCGCCATTCACCAGAGCCTGTTGGGGCAATGGCTTCAGCATTGCAACTGATTTTGATACTAAGAATCCCAACACTGGTGTCACCAGGAAGTATAATTGGGAAGTGACCAACACGACTTGTGCTCCCGATGGAGTTACCCGCCAAAATTGCATGTTGGTCAATGGCCAATATCCTGGACCAACCCTATATGCTGACGTAAGACTTTTATCACTGCTCTCATAACATGGGCAAATTGCTAACATACTTTTAGTGGGGTGATATGATCCAAGTTACCTTGAAAAATTCCATGCCAGATAACGGTACTGGTATTCATTGGCACGGGCTTCGACAATACCATACCTGTACAGAGGATGGTGTACCAGGAATCACAGAATGTCCCCTTGCTCCTGGTGATACCAAGACATACACTTTCCAAGCGACCCAGTTCGGCACGAGCTGGTATCATAGTCATTATTCCGCTCAATATGGCGAGGGAATGCTCGGTGGAATCGTAATTAATGGACCCGCAACTTCTAACTATGATGTTGATCTTGGAGTATACACCATCTCAGATTGGTATTATACTCCAGTGTTTGCACTCGGTGAAAGAATAGCTCATTCTCAGGCTGGACCGCCATCGGGTGACAATGGACTCATCAACGGTAGCATGGTCGCTCCTGCCGGTCAAACTGGTGGAAAATATACCACGAACACCATAACTGCAGGCAAAAAGTACCGTCTCCGTCTCATCAACACTTCAGTCGACAATCATTTCATGGTGTCATTAGATAACCATGCTTTCACCGTGATCACAAGCGATTTTGTGCCCATTGTCCCATACACCACAAACTGGATTTTCATCGGTATCGGCCAAAGATATGACGTTATCATCACTGCCAATCAAACTGTTGGAAGCTACTGGTTCCGAGCTGAAGTTCAGAATGGGTGCGGTACTAACAACAATAATGGAAATATCAAGAGCATCTTCACCTATTCAGGAGCAGCAAGTACCACTCCATCATCTTCAGCTACACCATACACTGGAAGATGTACCGATGAAACTGGACTCATTCCTTTCTGGGATAGCTTTGTGCCCAGTGGTCCACTTAGTGGAAATGTTGATCAACTCAACGTCGCCATTAATATTGGTGTTGATGCCAGTGGACCAATCGTAACATGGGGAATAAACCTCAGTGCCATTGATGTCGACTGGAAGAAACCCATCCTACAATACGTCCTCGATGGCAATAATTCCTGGCCTGCTTCAGAGAATTTGATTGAATTGCCCAATGCCGCTCAATGGTATTATTGGATCATTCAAGAAGTACCTGGAAATGTTAACGGAAACCCAGTTTCTATTAATGTCCCACATCCAATGCATTTACACGGTCATGATTTTTTCCTTTTGGGTACGGGGGTTGGAACTTACAACAACACAATCAATGCACCAAACCTTGATTACGACAACCCAACTAGAAGAGATGTTGCCATGTTGCCTGCTGGAGGATGGATGGTTCTAGCATTTCAAACAGACAACCCTGGTGCTTGGTTGATGCATTGTCATATTGTAAGTATTTTCTTTCGTAAACCACTTCCCAGAATACTCATACTAACACACATACTAGGCATGGCATGTAAGCGAAGGTCTCGCGGTACAATTCCTAGAAACCAAAAACCAGATCAACGCTGTAAATCCAATCTCACCAGCATTGACAAATACATGCAATAAGTGGAATGCATGGTACCCATCTCAAGCTCCTTATCTCAAGACTGACTCTGGTCTTTAAACCTGGGTTGATGCGGGGGTTTTCGGCGCGATTTTGTTATTTTTGATTGCCTGTTTGATTCTTTGAGGATGGCTGGACCCCTTCCGGGGCTCGGTTCTCTTGTGTTCGCTTGTAGTAGTATATAAGTAACAATTTAGGGAAAGGGTGTTGTGCTTTGTTTTTTCGGAAAGGCAACAAATCTTGTTTTGGGTAGGTGTTTTGTATTGTCCATGATAAATTTGCAATATAAATTTGAGATTTCTCTGCGTCTGTTTTGTTATTTGAATATGATTTATTCATCATCGATAAAATGAATTTTGTGCTTAATGTGATTTTAGTAATAAATAAGGCAACGTCATCGTCAAACACTGTACCTTACTTACAGAATTTCACCGATAGCGCAGAAGTATTTGTCCGATCATGCATTCGGCAAGCCTACGGCCATCAATTACATCCCAAGAAAAATTCTTGAAGTTCATAAAGGATGATAGAGTATTGAACATCCAGTGTGAACATGCACCATTGCGCTGAACCATTCTAGAGCCAATGAGAGATATGCAGCAAATTCTCTGAAAAACAATAAGCGAGCAATGAAGGGACACTGAGCCATTGACCAGCAGTTGAACTATAATGGAATCAATAAAGCTTATCGTCTAAAATCTAGCCAAGCTTGACTATACAGACTTGAAACAGGACTCACCATGACGTCTTCTCATTTCCAACCCACTAGGCGCCGAGACACAGAATCCCCGGACATAGAAAAGCCCAAATATAAATCTCTAAAGTCTAGAGCTATTATCAAGAACAAGAAGCAACACAATAATTTTGTAACAGTGCCACATGTTAGGAGACCAATAGAGCGCTTATCGCAGCGCTTCATGTACGTTGTCAATGCTGTGTTGGGGCCAAAGATTGAAATACACTGTTACGCGGTCGAAAAGCGAGCTGGTGGGACTATTAGCGCCGAGGCTCTGCCCTCGTTGTGTCCGATAAGATATCGAGATTTACATTTGCAAACGATATGGTTAATTGCTGAATCGCAACAGATGTAACCGTAGATTGCCATATTATATATCTCTCGAAGGTTTTTGGCATTCCGTTCACAAAAGCGCAGATATCTCGACATTAATACGCATCCATCAAAAGACACGCATTCACATACGAAACGGTAAGAGAATAGACCGAAAGCACTGTGAAGTAGGGAAAGGATTCGGTCAAAAGCCAGTGCAACGTGTGTGTATAAATCGGGCCAAATAATGCTCGGCGAATCCGTCCCACCTTCTTGGATTGTACTGGCTGGTGCAAGCCCAACTACTAACGTCCAGTCGAAACTTATAAATGTTTGCAACATTACTTGAAGAATACAATGACGAACACCAAAAAATAATTATATTTCCTCTGATCATTAGCTCTAATTTTAATCCTGTACATAATTTCTTTTCTTCTTCTACGCAGCCAACGAAAATGTCACGAACGCATAAGCCTAGTACCGCCCTTGCCGAAAAGAATTCAATCGAAGACTATGATTCAATTCTACTTCCTATTTACACTTATTTCGCAGAATACGAAGATCATCGGAAGCGACTTCGCATGAGACAGATTTATTGGATTCCAACCAGTCATGATGAATTGCAAGGCAATGGAGTAGTTTTTCTAAGCGAAGTGTACAAAGTATTGGCGGATGGAAAGACATTTCCCAAGCCAAAGGAAGGGTTGAGACCAATGTTTCATATCAAACCAAGAAATCGAGATCGGCTTTTCGAATTAATAGAAATATTGTATAAGGCCAAATCTATCTTGAGCAAAATGAGCGGAGGCCATAAAGTGAGTACTTTGCGTTTCCGTGGGATGATGAGAGAGCGACGTAACTAACATGGATTAGGTGAGAAAAACCCATTTGGCCTTTCTTGACCTTTTGAAGAAAGATAAAGTCATTGAGGATAGTTACGAGACCTCAAAAGTATACTTTCAGAGAGACTTTGAAAAGGAATGTGAAAAAATGCGCGAGAAAGTGGGCAAGAATAAGACCGCACAGCCAAAAGATCTCAGTCCGAGTCAAAAAGAAGCGAAGAAACCACACCCTGTACCCCATGTTAACGTTTAGCAGAGATTTTATCGCGTATGATGAAACCAAGACCCCTTTTTGGAGGATGTTGTGTGAAAGAACGAGCCGGGTAGGAAACAAAATGCCGAAAGACGAGGTTCCTATTAAAGACCATTCAATTAGTTCCTTATAAAATACAAGAACGAAGGAGACAATATCAGTGTCCTTCCAACCTATTCGGAAACCTCTGGCTTTGAGGATTGACTGTTTGAGGCAAGTCGCTTCTTCTCGATTTGGTCATATTGAGACAGATGATGTCATTCATGTTGGAATGCTCCATTTGGCGTTAACACTCGAGGTGCTTTTTTTTTCGAGAGGCAAAGAGTTTTCATGGAATATCGAAGGATTGGGATAAGAGCGAGGTATCTGAAAGTTATCAAGCGTCTACAAGATCCATCTATTAACAAAACAGGTGCTAATGTTCGGTCTCATGGTACAACGGTGTATATATCTTCTAAGGCTGGAGATTTTGGGTTTACCATCCGCATATAACCTAGTCACTAGATTGAATTGAGTAGATGGTAATATTGGCTGATGTCTGCTTTATCATTCAGAGCATAATTTCTAAAATAAAAAAGTGTTTTTGAAGATACATGAATGAAGGAAATTGAAAAAAATTGACAAGGTACTTTTCACTCACTCAGACTTTTCAGAAGTATATAATATCTTCAATCTTAACAGCACACAAATATCATTCTGAATTGACCGATTGGCCTAGAATTTAGAATTGACAAACGTAAATTGATGTTGTAACTCGAATCGACGGTCAGTCTTCAGCTCTAGTATCTTCAAAAATAGGGTATAACGGTAAAATGTCTGGTGCGTATTGATAAATACGAGCGCTAGAAGACGGAATAGAATTCTTTGATTAAGTACTATATGAATACAAAACGCCATGCAGTCAATGTTCCTACACCAACCAACCCCATTTCGTTTCCAACAAAAACAAACTCCCTATAAATACCCCAAAACATTCCCAGAAACAACTCCAACCCACGGGCAGCCACCCAGCCTACAGACCTCCCAAGACCTCCTCGACAACCGCCCCCAGCATTCTCAACCCATAAGACCTTGCCACTCTCCCCCACCCTTCGATCTTCATCTTCACATCCCCTCTATCCACACTTTCCCCCCACTCTCCTCCACACCCACAGCCCTGTCTCAGATCATTAACCTTCAATCCTTTACACCTAACACATTTCAAATCTTGGCCCACCCATTCCCCCACACATCCCATCACCTCCCCAATGATCCTTTCTTCAATGCCTAGATGTTCAAACTCTCCATTACAGAATAGACATTTCCAGCTCCAACTTCCTTCACTATTAGGAAGTAAATCTTCATCACGACAGAAATCCATATCTCTTGACGTGGTACAAGAATCGCAGACCACGCTGAAGAGTTTAGCAGAAGTGGAAGGATTTTGAAATTTAGCAGCGTTAGAAAATTCGCGTATTTCAAACATTTCCAAGAGTTCTTTTCGTAGGAGACGAGCTTCGAGTGTGATATTTTTGTCGAGAGAAAGAACTTGCATAAGACTCTTTACGAGTTCCAGTGCTGGGTTTGTGGGCTTGAGATGCGAGCCAGGAAGAACGGGGAATTTGTAATCTTCCGCGAGTTCGGGATGCAGCATTTCATCTTTTTGTCTGCGAATGATACCTGCTATTTGTTTCTTGAGTGGTTTCTCGAAACTTTTTCCAAGAATGATTTTATCTTCCTTGTCATCTCCTAGATTTCGGACCGGAATTTGAGTGGCGCGAGGAGTAGAGTCAATGCTAAGACGTGGTTTCTTGAGACCATGCATTATATCAATGAACTCTAAAACCCAGTCATTGAAGATCTGTTGGAGTTTGTCGGGGAGGAAATTGCTAAGTTGCCAATGCATGATGTTATCCAGCGATTGATTTTCAGCTTCGACGACTTCCGAGCATCCTTTACCGCCGTAGTTAAATTCATCATACCAGACTAGATAGTCCCAATACTCTTTGATTTCGAGGTCTAAGAAATGGAAAAGTGGCTTTGCCTTGATCGATTTGAGGATGTATTGACTGTATGCATATGCATTCCCGACTTCAGCTTTAGTGGTCTGTAGTAAAAGTCGATTTGAGTTTGCGAATACGACATGAGATCCGACTCGCCTGAAATCGGTCATAAGTTGTTGGAAAGCCTTTCGAGACATCATTTGTACGTAGTAATGTAGTGAACGATCGTAGAGAAACGAGTCTGGATTTTCAACCCAGCGGACAAGGTGCTGCACCATGATATCAGCCATGCTACTACCTTTGCAAGCTTCAGTCCACCAAGCTTTGACCATCTCTCTGAGAACTGTAACACCAGCAGTAGCAAAAGCATTCTCGGCATAGAGAACATTGGTACCATCACTAGGAGCATCGTCTGATGGCGCGGCAGGATTGAAAGATATCGAGTCGCTTCCTTCAAGCTCATTGATTAGAGATGACGTCAAGATGGTATTGATAGCCAGATTTCTAACGTCAAGCTCAATACAAACTGATGGATAGGTACCAGGGTTATTGACTGAAGGCATTTGCACAGTGTCAAGACCACCAAGAACATCATCGAGTTCATATCCAGCATGATCTGGCTTTGGACCACCAGACCACCACAAAACAACATTGCTCCTTTGGAGTCTTCTCGCATAAGCCACATCGATCAAGAAACGAGGATCGTCTCTTTCCAGGTTGCAGAGTGGAACATCTCCATATCTCGCGAGCTCAGTCAAATGAATGACCCACTCCCCGAGGTTTAAGTAATGACTGACCAAGCGCTTTGCTATGACAGATTGCCAGTTTAGTGGGGGGAGTTTACTATCTTGAACGTCTGATTTCAGGGGAAGTATTGGCAAGTCTCCTAAGATAGGCACATCATGTACCAATAATCTTCTCTGTGGAGACTGGACAACGAGCATGAGTGGCTTGGACTCATCATTCTTCATTTTCTTGACAAGGTCGCCAACTTCAAGCAATGCTTTTCTTCTCGTTGTGACTTGGCTGATCTTGAACTGAATCTTCTCTTGATACTCGAAACAATTTTGCCAAACTTCTCCCTTCGCATCTTGATGACGTTTGGCAATGGCATCCGCGTAAGTTTTCGCGATGTTAGGAAGATCTTGTTCGGCAACCTTGGTCTTCTGGAGAATGACAACATGCGCCTGTTCTTTTGAAGTCGAGAAGAGTGCAAAGACTTGTCTATCACCAGCAATAACATGGTAAAGGAAGAGGTATTCCATCGACGAATTTGAAAGATATGGATTTTTCGGCGACGCGCGACGGAGTCCAGATAAATCGAAGCCTTGCTCGAGACCTCTTCCTAAGACACCAGGCTGCGTCTCATCAAATGTGCATAAACTTCCCAATTGAAGAACAGCACGAACATTTAGTGGGACTTGCTTCTCATAAACACCTTCCACACTCGGATGATTGAAAAGTAAAGATATCTTTTGCGCTTCGTTTACATAAACATCTTCGGACATTGTAAGTTTGAACAGATGGACTGATGGATGTCCGTTCGGTAGTGTATGAGTAACCTTCTCAGCTTCACAGCCATCGATTTCAATATCTGGTAGTTCCTTGCCTTTCAAATTAAGGAAAACTGTTCTCGGAACCTTGACTTTCAATGTATGTACCTTCGAGTCAATAAGAACGAACGCAAGAACAATACCTGGACTTTCAGTGCCTCTCAATTGCAATACCTGCCACGTACTCTTGAATAGTTGTTCGGCTTGATTTTGAAAAGTAGTCGCAATATTGCTTTGGGCGCCACGATTCTCACCAAAAAGATGTCGACGTCGTATTCTTGCCTGTTTCTGAATCTTCCATTTTTGTTTTTGATACTCCAAGAATCCTTCGTAGTCTTCGCTCGGCGATGGCATCTTATCAGGAAGTGCTGCAAATGGATTTATCGAGACCGCTACCGCCGGTTCTGGAGACTTTCTTTTCATAGGTTTCTGAGACGCTGCATTCAGCTGAGAGCCCAAAGTCTTAGGCTTCAGAAGTTACGTTCCGAAATCTTCCATATCGGCCATTCTTGGATCCTGCAGATTTGATATGTCTTCAAGGGGAGATTTGGTAAACATGTCGGTCATCTTCTTTTGTTTCATTTTGTCATCTTTGATTCGAATTCTTCTCTGTAGCCAATCTGGATGTGCTACCCTGGGCACTGGATTTGAACATTTTTGAAGAGCTGCAGGAATAGTAATGAGTTTCTGGATAACAGATCCAAGACGTTCAGAGTAATAATCCCAATCTAAGAGCGCTCTTGGATCCATGTCTGTAGGATCCTCCTTCAACCATTTGCGCAGAAAGTGTCGCTTTACTGAAATATCCGACGAGAAGATAGCAACCGGAACAGCTCGTTCAGTCACCGGTGCATGCTTTGGTTTGGCGCAAATAATGTACTTGCAATTTAAACCTTTATCTTTCACCATTTGTTCGCCCAAGAATTCCGCCAAGCGCTTTGCAGTAGTGATCGAAGTTGATTTTTGTGTGCCATATTCCTCCAAACTCTTTGACATACTTCTATTTTCGCAAATGAGGTCGATAAGTTCTGCGTCGGCAAGAGTTCTTCCTTTCGAATCTAAAACATCCAGCCATTGATTTGCAACTTTTGCCACTGCTTGGTAAGTCTCTTCGAGAGTTGTACCCTCCAAAAAGAATTTGAAGATTTGCTGTTGGAAAATTTTGATAAGCTTTAGTTCTCCTCTTCGCTTCACCTCGAATCCCTTGAGTTCCGCTAGACTTCCGTCATCGTTAAAAACAGCGTAACGTTTCTTTAAATTCTTGTCCTCTTCCTTTGAAGTAGGGAGAATCATAGCACGATAGGGACCATCGACTTCGAAGAAGATGGAATTGTCGCTATGTGTCTCGTACTTGAAGGTTTTAGGATCAGTGAGAGTTTGGTATTGGTGATTTGTGAATTTATCATGGACAAGATGATTCAACATCACACAAGGGTACGAGATAGCCAGCTTCTTTCCGTTCTTCATCTTGAAAGCATAGTTCTCCGGAAATGTCGCCGGAAGCATACACCAAATACCATCAGTATCCAGTTCCAGAGGCCGTCCTATTCGTTCAACTAATTGTCGAGCCATTTGAATGATGTGAGCTCCAGTCAAACAAGTGACACCGGCCATCTCCATGGAATACCATCGCGAACCTTTTCTCATGACATAACCATAGAAGGAGTTCAAAATAACCTTGTGTGCCAATTGTAGGGAATCGAACAACACAATCATCTTCTTCGCATCTTCGACTTCAGCAGCTGGAGCACCTGCTGACTTAAGAGCATCAGTTTTGCCTTTCCAGACTTTCTGCTTACCCTTGTAATCATATCGACGATCTCTGAAGTCCTTTACAGTATCAATGTAAAACGGGTTCTCTCGCTGACAAATGATTGCTTCTCGCTCGATAGTGGTCTGGTCGTGAATCTTGTGGTAAATTTTCTGACTATATGTTTGCAAGCGCTTTCGAATCAGCCCGGCTTGCTCTTCATAAGAAAGGTCCTGAAATGATCTCATTGGTTGCTTCGGATATTTTCCTGGAAATCGTTCATTTTCAAGCGAATGCCTGATCATATTATATTCGTCCCTCTTTGCTGGAAGATACTCGCCTCTCCATGCCCAAGGCATTCTCCTATCGCAAGTTTTACCAGGTCGATTGAAGTCACATGCCGCACAATCTGATTCTTGAATCATAGAGTCGGGTTGAAGACGATTTGTCGTCATGATATTTGGGTACATAGAAGCGACATCCAAATGGTAAATCAGGGGTTTTTCGCTTCGATTCGCGGTTTTTTTGAGACTATTCAGGCGATCTGCAATTTGTTGTTTGACTTCCTCATAATTTTCGATATCGTCCAGTGATTTCTTTTCTTCAACCGTAATACTGAATTTCAGGGCAGAATCCAAGTCCTCGAGAAGTTCATCGATAGCAGTTGTGTCGACAGCAAAATTGACGGGTATATCAGCTCGGAAAACTCCTGCTTCAATACTCTCCACATGTCCGCCAACATAGGTTTCCGACTCCAATAAGTGACCTTCCCAAAACGATTCTTTTGGTGTTACATGTTTATTCGGAAGTACGATCTCTTTCTGGTAAGCCTGTACCATGAGTAACATCTCGCAAAGGGTTCCTGTCCCTTTTCGCAAAACCGCATCTGGTCCTAGAGGAATAATAGTACATAGAGAGAAAATGAAAGGATGTACATATTTCATGTATAAATAGTATGTTGCTACAGCATCAGAGACGGAATACTCTGCAAGAGTTTGAGGTTTCTCGCTGGCATATCTCAACATCAATTCTGGGTCGATCTCGTCTGGATCATAACCTAGCTTTGCTGTTGTCACAGCTTTTAGACCTCTACTTCCTTGAGGCAGGTAACTATCACGATTAACCCAGTGGAAACAGTCCATGTGAGCACTGTAATCACAAATGTACTGATCCTCGCTTTGGCTCCTGCGCCATCCAATCTCCCGGTACATATCGATACCATTAACACTAGCTCGTGCGTCAACGAACGGCCAATCGAAAAAGTCTCCGTTGTATGTCGCTATAACTGTAGGTCGTGCTTCTTTGATATGTAGGAAGAAACGCTCGATAACAGCCTTCTCGTCCGGCTCATTAAAAATCATAAATGGTCCATCGTATTCAGGTTTCGGTGTATATTCGAAGTCCTCAATATCCTCAGAAACAATCTCTCGATTCGTGATCAAAAATCCTTGCCCATCTATCATGTAGGATATCATCATAATTTGATCGATCGTAGCGTCCGGGAATTTCAGGGGTAGTTTCGTCGTTTCGATATCGTATGCCATAACTACTGGATCGGCTCTGGCCAAACGATCTTCCAGGCATTTCAACGTCGTTGTACCGTGTTTTGCCTCTACCGAGTACCATTTTCCTGTTCTTATATCTACAATTTGTCAGTTTATTTGTTCGCACTTTGATTGCACTTCCTTCCATTACCTTGATCTATCATTACTCGTACATGGTATGGTACATCCCATTCCCTAATATCTACAATAAAATCGCTACCCTCCGCAACAGAAACATTAAGTCGTTTATCATCATCTCGTGAGTCGTCAAAAAGATCGAATCCAGCATTTGCACTAATTACCAGTTAGTTTTCTGCAAAAAGTCTTCAATGGCCAGAAAACTCACCTAGCAACCTCCGCATACGTATCCATTGCATTCATGTTCTTTTTATTCTTCTCTGCCACCGGCATAATGTCTTTCCTAGCCGCCAGCAGATCCGACACATTCCTAAACCTACACTCAAAAAAACTCCTCCTGTAGCCCAATAAATGATTTGGCATTGACAAATCTTCTTTTTCGACTCTTTTTATACTCTTCAGAACACCTCCTCCAGGGGCCCTCTTAAGCCATTCCTCGGCTTCTGGTTCGTATCCTCTTTTCACCGCGACCAGGAAATAGGGTTCATATTCTACTGTCGCTTTGAAAGTTCCTCCATCGTCCTCAATGAAGTAACAGTCTACACCGGCTCGACCTTCTAAATGTTTTTCGTCCTCGATAGTCGTAGCCTTTATGTTAACCAACCATCCAATCTTCTTCTTGCCAGACTCATGCCGCGGAAATCCCATGGCTTCATCTATTGAATGGCCTAATTTGACAGCTTCCACCTTTTCTTCCAATGATGTACCTTCATTTCTCCCAGACGATTTTTCAAAAGTTTTCGCTTTTCGAGGTCCATGATATGCTTGCTTCCCTCCACGGCGGAAGCCATGTTGTGGTTTTCGTGGTGGCATTGTGAGCGAATGTGTAGTGCCAAAATGGCGGGGCGAAAGGGGTGAAGTTGTTTACTCCTGGAAGGAATTGAACAATTCTATTGAAAGAATTATGGTATTCGAGAAGGAGTCTTTTACTGGCTCAAAATACCATGAATATTAAACGTAAATTGGTATATGAGGTATGGGACTTGGGTGTTTACAAATCGTGAAATTATGATTGAAGATAGTAACTTTTGGCTGCGGAACACAAATTGGGGAACGCGTCGAGTCGCGAAAAATATCCATGGCGCGTGGGAATCGTGTAAAGTATAATTCAGCCTTATCAGCAGGGCTAAGTGAGGAGCACCACAGCCTTCTACGGCAGCCCACATATTTACATCCCGTTGGTATCAATTCACAAAGCTCCCCTCAATTGTACGACAAAAAGTTAATTTAAAGACAACTTTGTACAGCAATGGCAGACGATACTAGAAATTCCAATTCTAATCTACGGGGTCCACCTCCTGGAGCAACCTCACCGCCCGATCACGTCAAAACTCCCAACAAAGTATATGAAGTATTCCACACGCCACCTGAAAATGCAAATGCATTACCAGACGGCTCGGGGCAGAATACCGCAGGTGCACATAAAGAGACACCTACTCTAGGAGCAGCAGTCAAGACTGTACGATGGCAAGATTTCTCACAAGTTCATATGTATCCATGTGCTAGGGAAAGTTTTCTTACAGGAATTGGTGGGGGGTTCGCAATGGGTGGAATCAGGGCTATATTTGGAGGTATGTTATTGCAATTGTGTGTCTTGGGCTTGAACGACCAAGTGCTAACGCCTTACTCAAGCGCCAATACCTAAAGCCGCGAACTGGGCAGTTGGGACATTTGTGTTCTCTGCTTTTGGAGCCTATGAATTTTGTTTGTACAGACGGCGATTAGAACGAGCACACATGAAGCGTGCTGTAGAAATTATTGATAGGAAGAAAGCAGAAAAAGAGGCACAGGCAGAAGAAAGGAGGAAAGAAAGGAGGAGGCTGAAGGAAGAAGCGGACAAAAAGGCTGAAGAGGCAGCTAAGAAACCAAATTGGAAGTTTTGGTAAAGAAGTAAAATCCCGAAAACAATGTATTAGCAGCCCCATACTGCGCTATAATGACCATCTATCCCGCTTGCATAATTTCGTATACTCAGAACTTGAGATCCTGTCCTTTTCATAAATACCCCGAACGCCTTTCGGTACCTATACCGATGATAATACCTAAGCCATGTCTCGAGACTATGCTCATAACCAAACGCTGTAACCATAATTTCCATCAAACTCCTGAAATAATCCAAGACTAAAAGCTCAAGGCGGGGAAATGATTCCCGGGTTATCAGAATCAATAAACCTTACCCTCCTGGCTACCTTCTCAGCTTCCTTTCTGGCGGATTCCTCTGTTCCTCGTCTTCTTTCACTCCTTCGAGCTCGAGCTTCCCTTGCTTCCCGGCTCCTGTAATCTGCCATCTGTTGCTTTCTTCTTTCCGTTCTAGCATAAGCAAGAGCAGGAGTTGGCCGGAATCCAATCCCATTGATTCCCTCTCCGTCATCATCTGGATCATCTGGCTTGTGTCCAGTGATTTCATTATTATGCCATGTCAAAGCAGCTCGGTCCGGATCCACAACCTCCCTTTCTTCTTCCATGGCATCTTCAGGTTTAGCCAATGGCGGTGTACCCATCCTCTTCTTCCCCCGAGACGTAGAATCAGCCAATCGATTGATTGATGGATATGCCCTTGCCAAACCATCCTTTTCTTTTGCATCACTTAATCCGGCTCGGAATATTATGGGATCAACCTCGTTATGAAGCCGAATATTATTTCCCATCTCCCGAATTATTGGATCGACTTTCCGTTCTTCCCCAATGACAGCCCTGAACGCTTTTGGTTGTGGTGTCTCAGGAATTTCAGTTACTGTACTCCCAGTCATATCCACATCTTTGGAAGCAAACATTTTAACCCTTTTGCGCATATCAGATTCAGCATTTTTTGCTTCTTGTCCCTTCTTCTTGAGATTCAGTTTGTTGACATCTGTGGGTCCATCAAGCGCAAGACCCTGAAAGTGATATGCGACTTTTGTGCGTGGACTACCTTGGCCAGCTTCTTCGGGAGATAATGTAGGTAAAGTAATCGAAGTTTGGAGACACATAGGTGAGGAATCCGGCGGAGTTGGTGCCTGGGGATCATTTCGTTTTCGTTTTGGAGAATCCGAGAACGGAGATATCATGATTGCATTATTTGAGATTGTAGTATGTTAGGTTTTGAACCTAGAAGCAATGGACCGTGGTTGTTTTTTAAAGCAATCGGTGTTGGTTATAAAGAAGGGGAATTGGAATTGAAAGTGGTTCAAGGCCCAGGTGTGTCAGTGGAGTGTGAATCAAAGCAATGGATGTCACTATTGGTGCGGGGTTCAGCCACAGTGAGACGGCGCTAATATAATCCTCGAATCCTTTTACACCCCGGGGCCTTCCAAGGTTTTTTGTTCACTCGAAACCTCGGTCTGGTACTATAAAGGAATTGATATACCACGACACATCGGATTCATGATATAATATCCGCTAGCAGTTCGTTTTCAGCGAATCTACAATAACTTGTTATGCTGAGCTTGAATGTGATGGGGTCTTTGAAAGCTCAAAGGTCCATTCCCGAGGATTCATCAACAAAATGTTATATTGAATTGTTAGAGTATGTGGAACAGATAGAACGGAAGAGCTACATTCTAAAGTTATTATCAGGCCTTGATGGATGCTATCTAACCCTCCAATCATACAAGATAAACAGGGATTAAGTGAAGGCTATCATTCACCACGGTTGGTTCCAACCTGTAGCTATCGCTTTCCTCTATTTTTTCCAAACGCCTTCCTGCTCCCTTTTCTCGACCCAAACCAAAAGTTCCCCCAAATCCTTCTTCACTTCCTCATTCCCTCTATATAAGCACTCGTTGCAAGAAATTAGTTCTTCTATGTCCTTGGCCTGCTGGTTCTCTCTCTTAAGTCCGGAAGTTATACTGCCTTCACTCTCAATGTTACCAGCTCCCGTGCCTTGACGCATTTCGGTGCCTGTGCTCGCGACATATCTTCCTTCCTCATTCCACCAAATCCTCCAATTATCATTCTCATTCTTCAGGAGTGCATTTTCATTGCGATCCTCAAAGAAGGGGTTTCCAGTAAACCAGATCGTTCCCATGAGAGAAGAGAATGCGACGATGAAGCAATTCTGGTAAAACTGTACTTTGGTGGCTATACTTTGTGGTCTTTGGGATTGTGTCTGTGTTGGGCTTTGTCTGGGAAGCTTGAATCGTCTTTTGAAGTTCTTGAACCGCATGGTGGTACTGTGTATCGTGTGTGTCGATTTCTCGTTGTTTCTTTTGACATGCAACGTGAATGGAGTTGCAAATGATGTGAGTTTTCGTTCTTGATAGTATGATTAAAACAATGATTATTTTCAGCATTTCCGAGTGGAAAAATCGCTTCATTGGACGTGTATTCTTATTCTAGCTTGCAAGAGGATTGATTTCTCCGAGTACACACGATCGTGCGACGTGGACTTTACAGAACCTATAGTCACACCTTCCATATTGATCTCTAATATCGTGGTTAAAGAACAACTTGCTATCATTCCACGAGAAGCAAGACCCGTCACCATCATAAGAGGATTTGACAAATCTGGTACTCATGGATATACTTTCGATCACAAGCAACGATATGATTGAAAAAATTTCTTGGGGATATGTTAATGGATTTATGTATGCCCTGACAATTTTGCACCTGGATTCCTTTATTCTTTGTATGCCACATAGGCTCTGGCTTCGAAAGAGGTCTTTAAATAATAAAATAGTTTAATAATTTGGTATAACAGAATTACATGTTGTAACGGAGTATATATCCCATTCACAATCATATGCTACGCTAAGGGCCAACGACTAGATAATCATATTGCAGGTGCGGCCTAGGTGTTAAATTCATCCATAGCTTTAAGTCTAATCGCATGTAATATACTTATATGCGTGTAAACCGTCAATATTGTTGTCGCTCGCATCTTGGTCACTTGACTGAACAGTGACTATTATCAACCAAAACCAGTCGATTCTGAATACCCATGGGCAATTTGGTCTGACGGGAATTGCACAGTACCTGTAAGACACCTCGCTGATGTCACTTTGGCTATAATATGGTTTCTTTCGGGTTCTAAAAAAAACACTTGTGCCATAGCGGTCCGCAACTTTAGTTGGCGGTCAATCTGGCTTTGCTTGGGCGAGAAAATAGCCTGGCTATTCACCGTTTTTGACGAGCTTTTGGTGTGTGAATCTGGACACCTTGATAGTTGGGACTTCTCTGTCCCTTTACTCAGTTTTGTGGGGCCTCAGTCAATACCAGTCCTTAAAGTGTGGAAAGATCTGCTTTTCCTTACACCTTGCTTCTCATATCTCTTAGCACACCTATCTCGTATAAAAGGAAAGTAGAATTTGAGACAACATGAATGTGAAATGAAGTTTAAAAAGAAAGTAAGATTGATGGACACATTTCCTGATTCTTCTCAAGCCTATGATCGCAAATTTCACCGCAATAGGAAGTCAAGATTTGTTAAAGCCTTTCAGAGACAGTCATTGTTGTCACTTACTCATATCACACTGTCATGAATTTGACTCAAGGCGTGTTATCACTCCTCAACTTTAACGGAGAGGTAAGAACAAAACAAGATGCATGGAAGATGCTTGCGATAGCCATAGTTACATCTAGTCGGCTTCCCCAACCCACATGGAGCTACAGAGCCATAGTGGTGGGAGTCATGTTTTTCTATTTGCTTGAGGTTTCAACACTTGGGGTTCTACCGTTCTATTTATATTACATTTTCATCAGAAAGAAATTACGGGGAGGATTGTGGAGATGGCGGATTATGGTGAATAGATTGATGGATCTTAGTATCTGATGTTTACAAGGTTATAGCACCGCTGAAAGTTTGAAAGATTATTTTTGCGGGTACTATAAAAGTTCAGAGTAAATATCGTGAATAGCGGTTCTGAAGCCACGTCCAATGTAGTGCCGGAGCCTGATGTGCTCTGTTTCGGTGCTCGGCTCCTTTGTCTTGAAAATTGGAACCTATTCTGAATCTTGCTCCTGCTTTGCGCCTGGTTCGCCACTTAGTGTTGATTTGACCGGAGACGAAAGAGTCATCCTATAAAGCATTAGCGTTTTGTAATTCCACTGTCATTTCTTGACTACTCTGTCGTGTTTTCACATCCAACCTCCACCATTCTTTCCTCGACAACATTTGAGAAATCGCAAGCTGTTAATGCGAGGCCCTGCTATTGCAAATGCCGAAAGGAATAAATCTGCACTTTCTATCACAATATTTCAGGCAATCTTCTACATCGATATTGTACTGCAGAGTAACATGCAGTGGACAGTTTTATTTATAGCCAGACCCCGAGGTCTGAAGGATAAAAAGTTTGATTCAAGTGAGTGAATGTGCCTAGCTTGAACAATACTCGTCAACTTACGCACACATGATCCAGGGACAATAAACGCCCAATGAAGCTGTGGACGTGCAAAGTTCGTTGTTTTAAGTATAAAAGGTCTTAAAGTGACAGCATCATTGCACCAATCTAAAAGCTCAAATCACAGAAAAAGACGCCATTGATTTGTGTTGATACAAAGTTCGTTACGCTTAAGCTTGCGAGTAGTATATATTGCATGTAAATAGATGCAAGACTTCGAAGTCGGGTGCGCGCGTTGGGGAACTTGGAACACATATTCTGCAACTTTGACAGCAACATGTTGATACCATCTTCTATTTTCGTCTGGATCTTCGCTGCCATTTCATTGGAAGGTGATTTGAATATCATGAAAATTTTCGGCCAATTCATTCATACCATGAGAAATATTGTCATGTACGTGCCTCGAAAGGAATAAATGGTCTCAAACACTCTGGTTCAACAGCCCTTTCTGTTTGTTCCTCCATTCTTCTTTGCCATAGAGATTGAGTTGTGAAAATCGCAGTATCTATATATTTTATATTGCGTGCAATTCGTGAATTCTTGTGGGGCTGCTTGAGTCGCGCGAGAATATCCGTGAGTAGATTTTTGGCGACGTCCTTCAGGCTCTAAATGCTACCATAAAAGAGCATGTACGCGATTCTAATCTTCCATCAATGCCGCTGGGTATGAAGTCCGGATGTTTATTTCGTGAAGGTTTTCGTGGTCGAGTTGAAGGATTAATATCTTTCTCATTTAAAGTGAGCTATAGAGGTATGAATTCAGTTGATTTAATTGTCACAAAGCCGAACTAGATTATAATGTGTTTGCTTGTCATTGATGCTGTTAACTCTGACTTCTATCAGGCGATATAAGCTTCAGATTATTTCCTACTACGGCGATAAAGAAAGAAGTTAGGTTTCTCCCCCAAGTGTTAATCTTGTCCGATATGATTATATATACCCAGTAACACCAGTTTCTTTCTGCTCGTCCAATAACATGAACGGACAAATTTTCGAGCTGTATAGCAATATTTGGTACTCACTTGGTGGTTTCAGTCTCCAATCATGAGAATGAGTACTAAAATCAGTATAATCTTGAAAGTGATAGTAACGAGTCACCTCAATCAGACCCTTGCGCTAGTACCTACATCTACAAACAACAGTTCATGAAGTAACTTAAACGTGGTGCCTCTAAAAATTAATGATGTCATGACGCTAACTCCCAAACTTAAACTGATACTGAATTGGGAGCTCTAATCGAAGGCTCAGAACATTCCTCTTGCGATCGCAATACTATTGGTCCAATTAGTATGATTACGTCAAATTCAAGATTCACCAGATGTGCAACAAAACCAGATTAGAGATCTAAACAAGACTATCTATCGTACTATAAATCAGCGTTTCTGAGACCAGTGAGCTAAATTTCTTCAGTTACCTACCTAGGTAGGTAGGTCCCCAAAAGGCGCTAGTGAATAGCACCAACCACAAGATCGGATGATCCTTTCTATTAGAGTAAAGCAGAGATTGCTGCTCTTTGCGATCGGAATCTTATTGGTTCTTTCAACATGAATACGTCAATTTCGAGATCCGTCAGATGTGCAACAAAGTCAAGTCGGGAGATCTGGGCTCGAGTGTATTCACCCACGTCTATTTCTAATACAACTAGTGTCCATGGCATATTTAATGATCTTCCAATACGATACGTAGTTGATTTTAGCTTTGGTACCAGTATCGGATTTCCGTCGCTCGAGAAAAGAATGATATTCAATCCTCCTTTGCAATCGTAATGTTATTGGTTCTTTCACCATGATTACGTCAAATTCGAGATGGAGTAGATATGCAACAAATCATCACCTGAGATCAAGATTTTGAGGATTGCCAACGCTGCGACTAGTACTATCCTTTCTCCCACTTCTGGGATTATTCGATTGAGAGATATTTTGAATATGTTTAGCGAACCTGAATAAGTGTTGTTATTATGATGTTTCGCTGCTGACCCTGTTTCTAGGTTGTTATCTTGCTATTTACGCCATGGTCAGGTCAGATCTTATTTCCCACAGATTGTAGTCCCTGATTAAGCAGAATTCAGAGCTCTTGCATCAACTAGTTACAATGACGAACAGAATTATATTTGTTCTCGTTTTCTCTGGAATTCATAATTATTCTTGTGGTTCACCAATGGAGAAAGAAGTCCTTATAGGTATCTATTTAGAGATTTAGAAATTGAAAGGTCGCGGCTTTGGTAATCGACTAACGGACTATTCACTACTCAACCATAAAGAACCATAATTAATCAGTCATCACTGGTTTACTCAATAAAGTCTCATCATGCGACTGAGCTAACTTGAAACAATCGATCTCTATATATAAAGTCTCATCATGCGACTGAGCTAACTTGAAACAATCGATCCCTATATATAAAGTCTGCCACATGTTACACAAGTATTTGAAGCAACTCAAGGATCTCATTTCAGGTCCCAATACACTTTTATCTAAGACATTTGCGTGCCCTAGAATATTCAAGTATTGTTTACTAATAATTATTGATGTTTCGTTTTGTTCCAATGAGAGAAGAAATCTCCGACATTGTCATTTGTCATTCTTTGGTATATCAATCCATACTATCATCTGGATTTGACATTGATACTCACAACAATGACAATGGAAAGAAGTCACTGACAACTAAACTTCGAGAAAATCATTTAATTTCATCAAATCTAGAGTCTTATCTACTTCCACACATTCAACACACCCAAAGTTCAAGGTGCCAATTGTAATGCACAACAAGACTGTTGCCTACTGTCCTGGCTTCGTGTGCGTGAACGAAGTTTCTTGCGGCATGCAGGACTAGAATTCTACGAAGATGGTCTCTTATGTAAATCACGACTGTAAGATGCAGGTTCAAAGTGGGGAGAAACAGCTCACATATTTGTGGTGTCTAGTGAATGATGCACATATGGAAGGAAGCATCTTCAGCACGGAATACTGAGGCGCAGAACGGGTAAGAACCTTGGAAGTGTTGAGGGAACCATTCACTAGTTGCATCAACAAGACGAATCCTCATAATGGATCTCCATTTGATGGTTATCTAATAAGCTATTGCGTTCTACTCACTTGGATGGTATCATTCAATGAAGAGTGACCAAAATTGAAGTATTCCGAGGGATCCCAAATCTGTGTCAACACGACTCCCACTATTAGTTTATATAGCTATAAGCAGTAATTTGAGCATGAAAATAACTCTCTGGTTTATTGTCTGAGCTTAACGCGATCCTATTTTTACTATTGTCGTTATTTCTTGTCAATTCTAACCATTATTGTCGTTTATCAACCCCTAATGTTCATCTCATCTGATCTCTCATTCGAGGTAATGAGGATTCAGATTTTAGCTCATTCTTGCTCACAATAATAATAATAATAATAATAATAATAATAATAATAGTAGAATTCTGTCTCAATCATACACACTCTCCTAATTGGATTGGAAATTGGATTACATTTGCGTGCAGAAATAGACATCAGATGGCAAGATAGTAGTTATACATTATCTTATCCGTGCCCACATATTGATACTCCGACCAATATCGTCCCATATATTCTTCCCATTCTGAGTGAATACATCCAAATAATAAAGACAATCAAAAGAAGTCGACAGCAGTAATACCAACCTATTCAAACTACTTCAGTGCATATATCATGTCTTCAAGCACTCCTGTAGCTACGAAATCCCACCGGTAAGGTTTGTACTCGTTCGCAATAGTAAGCGTGTTCAATATCCTATCATTCAACTGATTTTATATATGAGGAGTTGTATTCATTGAACTTGACAAGAAAGAAAATTTCGGGGACATTTATACGTCTTGAATAACTACAGGTACAAACACTGACGATGGATCAAAAGGGAAAAGCTTCCTTGTCCTCATGAGTGGGAACAGAAATTTGCATATTAGCGAGTGAATATGAACACATAGAGCTACTCAAGATTCAGGATATCATTTCGATAACCGGAACACTTATGAAGAGGAGAGTAGGAGTAAGAAGTAAATAATCGTTCCACCACGAAAAAATCCCGAAACTTGAGATGTATAAAAGAATTCAAGTTGACACCGGAAAATGTCAAGGATACAAGACACAATCTCCCTCAAATCCATCTAGGATTGCGGAAAATGTGTAAATAGTAAATGAATTTGCGTTTAGATTTGTTAAAATCAGATGCAGGAGCTACGTGAAATAGAGAAATATGTAGCCGCTTATGTAAATTCATCTACGAAAAGTCAGCAACTGAAACATTCGACAGTGATAGATTTTCCTTGTCATTATCATTCTATACTGTCTTTATTGCTATTGCTATTACCACCGCTCATTCATTAGAGACAAAATTATACATTATTCAAGCCCGAGTCTACAACTTTTCAATCAAGTCTCAGCGCTGTTGCAATTTAATGATAAATTTTGCATGGCCAAGTCTTAGATTGTTTTCTGACTCCTCGAGTGCTTCCAAACAGATAATTCTTGTGATCTTGTATATCTCTAGAGAATTGCCATAGATCCCCGCATCCCTTTTATAACAAAATATCAGAAATCACATTGAAGTTCTGGTTCCCGCATACACGTACGGAATAAGTATTCGCACCAAAATCGTAGAGACATGAGGTGAATCAATGTCATTAAAATGCTTTTTGATCTATAAATGATGCGCTCGGAGTTATTCTTTTTGAGATATAATGGTGTTGACAGAATTAAAAATTGAACCAAGATTTCGAAATCTTCATATACATATATGTCTCTGTTCTGGTCTTCCTGCAGACAATCACTTTTAATCATCTCTCAAGACATGGAAAAGAGAGAGAATTATTAATATTCATTGTCACAAAATACTTCACGCCGCCACTGAGCATTTTCATCGTCTCTTATTCTCCTATTCATTACCGAGATTCAATTCACCCGTCAAGATCAACCTAAGACTTTCACCCCAACAATAATCTATCAATATATTTGTCAATGAAATTTCTGTGCTGAGAAAATGCACAGTCTCACATACCTATGATCCAAAGAAGTATCCCCAGATCGAGGTACTTGCATTCAGAAGAAAGCGCGAAAAGAAGATACATATAGATATAGATATATATACACACTTACACCTGTATAAATCCACATATCAGTCACCTTCCCAATCAGAAATCAACCACTAAGGATCATCTACTAGACTAGGCTTATCATCACAATCTCCTAGATTTTCAGACCTCAAACCTCAGATCCCACAAAGTCACCCGATATAAACCCCCTCCATTCTCTTCCAATTCAAATTCCAGAACCTCAGACATGAAGATTGGTTAACCTCAGACATGGAAATTGGTTATCGTTGTGATTTGGGGCCGTGAGCTTGCTTTCCTCTCTTATACTTATACACTGTCGCGGTTGAAGTTTTAGTCTTTGGGTTTCTCGGAGAGGTGTATGTATCTATATACATTGTGTGTAGTCTGAGGACTCTCGTTTCATCTTTTGGAAGGTGTTTGTGAGATCAGAAGATTGGAAAATCGATAGTGCATTGGTGAGTGACGATAATTGTGTGAAATACGACAATAAAAAGAAGGAAAGACGGGAAAAGAAATATATAATGACAACGATAAATGAAATAAAGTCCGGGTCGGTGATAGAACTATCATTATCTCCTAACGGTATCCAGAGCTTCATGTAATACTCGACATATGATCCATATCAAGTTCTCGCCCATCAAAACTCAGACTCTAGACTTGAATTTTCTTTCCTTCTTATGGAATGTGTATAGGCATATTTGTGACAGTCAAAGGAGAGTTTAAATAACCAATGCATACGTATATCAAAACTATTTGGACGATAGAAGTTCACTCAAGTGACTACTTACCAACTCCAAACACCAGATATAAGTGACAATTATCTCCATGCTGTAGTCAAATTCAAATCTTTATGGCAACATTATCTCGCCTAACATCTATGACAAGAAAATTGTTAACAACGACAACAGAAAGTCCTTAAATACCAGCCAGCTCTCAACCTATTCTCAACATCGCACACCATGCCACAGCCGTCCCGCCCCATCCCACCACACTCCCCAACATTCATCATTTTGACAAGAGTTGATCGTTCCTTTAATCTCCCTTCTATGGACAACAAGCCAACTTCTTATATACCCAAACCTCGAAAACAGAAAGTTAAGAATTGAAGGGTAACTTTTGACCTCCGAGTTCGGAACCCCGAGTTCCAAGCGAGAAATTCTTAGTCTGGGAAGTCCACCAGTGGGTGCATGGATTGACGGGGCACTTTCCAATTTTCAAAATTTCTGATAAATTCATTTTTCAATTGTTTGATATCAAAACTTATAATTTGATTATTTCAAATCTAATAAATGATTATAACAACTTTCAAGATATCTAAAATAATATATCGAGAGATTTTCACAGATTCATTTCTGTAGTGTCCCGTCAATCCGTGCACCCACTGGTGGTCCACCAGGTCTGAGGATATAGTGGATAGTGAATTGAAAGATAGAACGACAAGTGTGTTAAGTATGAGTATCCATCAGAGAAGAATGAGGAGGGAAGACGTGAATACACAACCCGACCACTCCTCCGACCTTAGATCTCCTAAATACTATACCTCGTCTCCATACATCACTTCTAGTATAGCTTCCCCCACCCCACCTCCCTCAGTCTCCCTCTAACCCCTCAGTAAACAGTATAAAAACCGCACCGGTCATATCAAATACTCTCCAACATCGATTATTCCCCGCACAACACACCTACCTATTTATAATCTACTTACATCCTCTATTCATCACTATCTCCACACCCCAATCAATCATAGAACGACGAACTCAACCCCATTTGATTTTCTAATCAATGATTCGATTTTCAGAGGGGATAAAGAACAGAGAATAGGGATTCTGAGAAGTCGGATCCGGAAGAGGAATAAATATATGATGACGAAAAATATACAATCACGATTCATAAGGTAAGAATTTATAAATATTCTGATGATTAAGATGTAATGTAAGAGTCGGGGCTATCGCTCATTGCACACTAAGTGATTTCATAACAAAATCCCTGCAAAAAAGATATTTTACTATAAAAAACTAAATATTAAATAAACTTTCTAATTATAATATTATAAATCTAAAAACTTCAATAGATATTATTTAAAATTGTTGGAAAACACGTGATATAGTACGCGATATGGCACGTGCACCACACACGTAAAAGGTTTTACGTGTAGATTCCACTTCAATAAAACTAAGAATATAGACTATATTTTAACACAACATAATATATGCGTAACTTGCTGTCTATTTCTGACAATTATAATAGATAAGTATCTTCTTAAGATCAAAACCTTCTCTTTTAATAAT
>PQXL01000210.1:0-64507 GCA_004916875.1 Botrytis galanthina
AAAAGTATTTTTAATTACTATTTTGATTTAAAAACTTTTTTAAATATTTTTATATATAAATCCATAACTTTATAATTTTAGAAATTAAAATCCGAGAATTGAATTAATTGTTATAAAGTAATTTAATTAAAGTTAGTAAATTTCATATCGAATTGTTATATATAAACCATATTCAAAGTATCACTTATTAGAGATGTTATCAAATAAAATATTATATTAATATATACCGAATTCTTATATTCTATAAAGATTATAGTAAAAAATATAAAAAACCTTTTATCTCAATAATCTTTTTGAATCTATTGGTATATTTAAATCTTTTTATACAAGAAATGTATAGACTTTTAATAATAAGTATTCTGTTAATATTAAATCAATAAAAAAAAATAAACAATCTTGACAGTTATAATGATATTTAGTACAAACAACCAGGGGCCTGCGAGCCCCCGGACCCCTTGCTTTTTGAGAAAGTATTATATAATTATATTTATTATTATAAAAATCTAAAAAAGAAATTTTATTGAAAACTAACAAACGAAATCGGTTTATTTAATTATATTATTATTTTTCATTTTTATTTATATTTTTCATTTACATTTTTCATTTTTATTTACATTTTTCATTTTTATTTACATTTTTCATTTTTATTTACATTTTAGTGGGTTGTTTCACATCAAATCATTAATTATACTATTGAACCACGAAAGCTATAGTATTAAAATAATTTTTATTAATATTAAACTTAATATATTTAATATAATCTTTTTCCAATTGATTATATAAGCTTCAACTATATATATATTAATTAAACTTCAAACCTTTAGAAAACCCTTAATTTTGAAGTTAGAAATATAAAAAATATATTATTTGAAAACACTTAGCTTTTTATATATGGTTATCACTTTTCTTTTTTTTTATTCAATTCATATTAGTTTAAATAAACTGATTCAAAAGATTCTATTATTAATTCAGCCACAATGTTACAATGCTATAATGCCAAGAATATTATATATAGGGGTTTTAATCAATTACATTACTCAGATCAGATCTCAGGCTAAGCAAATCAACTTTTTCATGTGTATACAGCTTTCGGTCCTCGCGGACAGTAAGATTATTAAGGAGGTAAACCTCCAATAATACAATATAATACAATATAATATAATATGATATGATATGATATGATATGATATGATATGATATAATAAATACGGTATAAGAAAGTAAACATGAACAAGTCCACAAATAATATAATCCTCTCTCCTCTCTCCTCTCTCCTCTCTCCTCTCTCCTCTCTCCTCTCCCTGTTTACTATCTTTCCATCCCTCCCATCCCTCCCATCAACATTCAATATTCAAGATTAAAAAATAAACTCATCACCACCGGTTAAAATTAGCGAAGTGGTACCTACCTAGGTATCTATCTAGTACTTACAAATTAGTAGCTAGCTATTATTCTTTAACCTCATAGTAGGTACCTAGTACCTAACATCTCTAAGTTTTCTCTAGATCTTAAAGTTTACTATGTGTGAGATGGATAGGAAAGTAGGATAGTGAGTAAGTAAGTAGGTAAGATGGTGAGTGGGTGAGTGAGTGAGTGAGTGAGTGAGTGAGTGAGTAACATGTATTTCTATTTCTATTGCCATTCATTCATTCATTCATTCATTCACTCATTATACGAGATACATACATAACCACACAAAATCACATAAATAAACACAACACAACACAACACAACACAACACAACACAACACAACACAACACAACACAACACAACACAACACAACACAACACAACACAAGCAAGTAGACAGTTATTCCAAGAGTCAAGAATTAAAAGGCCTGTATAATCCGCTATAGAGGACCTGGTATCTATAGTACAGTGCAGTACCAATTATCATAATTCGGTCAAGTCCATCCATTCATTCATCCATCCATTCTATCTACAAATTCCTCGTATCCTTCCCAAAGACGCTGAGCACACAGAGCACAGAGCACATCGTCCAAAATTTGATTTGCGTGTAATAATTCATATGCATCCCTCCCCTTTGATTCCGCTAAACATACGTTTTTACAACTGTATGTATGTATTCCCAAAACTCCGTTTGCGCTAAGAATTGCTTCGTGCGATTCTGACGAGACCAAAAAAAAACTTAAGAAAAAACTCCATATGATGCTGCCATAACCTCCATTTCATGCAAAATGCTCGCCACCCATTTCTCTTTTATTATCTTAATTCACAAAAAAACGAAAAAACAAAAAAAAAACGCCCGTGCTGATGAACTCTTTCTGCGTTCCTTCCTCCCCACTTCCGTCCTCCCTTTAACCTATGGCTTTTGATAAGCCTCCGCTGGTAAATTTGCCTTGTTGGCTTGGAAAGCAACATAGGCCTGTTCCAAATTCCATCCTGTCTCTGCTAAGCACATGGCCGAATATTGTAAATTCATGCCTGTCTCAGCAGAAAGTTTCTCGGCGCATATTTTTTGTTGTTGCTCGGGCGTGAGTGAAGCATCGATGATAGGAACCTGAGGAACATTTGGAAGTACTGGAACCGGCTGAGGTCCTTGAACTGCAGTCGTCTGAGCCAAAGGACTCCAAACCCTAAGCGCAAGCATATCGCTAAGAACCCTAATAGGGGGTCCATTAGGCCCTCCGGGCCCGAGTATGAAGTACCGCGAAAAGCTACGGAGAGCTTTACCTTCAAAATTAGGAAGATTCTCTTCGAATTCACCGTGTACGTCGATAAGAAGACCGTCAACCCCAGCGGCACTCTGCCCAGAAGGATCAGGAAGACCCGGAAGGGGTTGACATTCGACAAGATATAGTTCGGGTCGGGTGGCGATCTCGGGGTGAATTGTTTTAGGTAAATCGTTCCAGATGGCTTGAATATCTTGAGACCCAGTAGATTTTCGAGATAATCTAGTAGACAGATGTGTATATTTGACAAGATTTCGATTAAATTTGTTGTATGCTGCCCACGGTGGGACAGGCAATGAATGGTTGCGATCTCGAACTGCTGACATATTGACAGATAGTGAGAAAGAAGACTCGGCATCGTAGAAGTTAGTGAGTAAAGCATTGCGATCATTATCGTATGCTCCGAAAAATTGTCTTATAAAGTTTTCCCCAACTTGTGCGACATCTCGGAAAGATGGGCTAGCGATTGGGAATGGTGATTTAATAGCCTCAAGATCTGCATGGACTTGAGCAACACTTCTGACCTGGACACCACTCAACTGTTGAAGTTCCGGAAACCAGCGTACAATGTCGGTTGCGTAATCTGGAACGAGGGTTTCTATAGGATTGCCCGATAAAACTAGGTTTTCAAGGTGACGGAATTTCCAACGCCATAATTTCAGAGATTCCAGATCGGCGAACTGATTTCTGGAAAGATCCAGGTTCTTTAAGTCTGGAAATGTTGAAGCCAATGAGGTGACGTTTGAAAGATCGGCCAATGAGTTGTCGGCCAAAGTGACACTGACTATGGCATCCTTCTTAGCTTGTGGAGTGGTGAATAACTTGTCACAGATGACCATCAAAACTGGGAAAAGCTTCGAGACAAGAGTGTTGTCTTCAAACATTCCCATCTGCTTCAACTGCTCGTCTTGTCCCAATGCAGAGAGATTTAAAAGCTTAAGGTTGGGGTCGTATCGAGCTGCAAGAACTCCCTGGATCTTCTCTCGAGTTAACCGAGCCTCCTCAGACTCCGCCTTCTCCGATGTCTTCGATGGCTCGCTGTCTTGTACGCCAATTGTCGATCCAGCAAATGCGAAACCATCCAATTTCATAATAGAGGCTGCGTCCTCCGGTGCAACTGAGATAACAACGATGTCACCTTTCTTGTGTGACTATTCGAGGGTTAGCAAGGTATAGATAACCTTGAAGTCGACCGGGATCATGAGGTGGTAAAGCGTAAGTGTCAATTCTCGACTCGTTGTAGTGAACTTGACATGACAAGAGCGAAAAATTACGGCGACAGCGCAGTGGAACTCGTGATCCCGAAATCATGGCGATAAAAACGTACCTTTTTAACTCTTATACTTCTCTTCGATTTGGAGTCCAATGCCGTGGCCTTGCGTTCGAGGAATGATACTAGGGACGAAAGGCCTTGGTCACTATTTGAAGCTGCTTTGCTCCCCTTCAATCCTTTGATCCAGAGAGTAACCAAAACGTTGGCTTGTTGCGATTGCGATCCCATTCCTCTAAGGATGGCCTGCGGATTTCGTGTGACGTCGAGTCTTCCTCCACCACGGCCAGTATTTCTCGCACCTCCCCGTCCGTGTCCGCGTGGTCCAGTTGGAACAGAACCTCCGATAGCACCCTTTCCCCCTTTGCGACCATTTGCGCCTGTCGTAGTATCCATATCTAAGTCTCCATCTTTATCGACTCGAATAGGACCAGCTCGTCGTTTTGTGATACCACCACCACCCACGCGACCACTACCTCTTGTACTTGAAGACGAGTTTCGCGGACCTCTAGGAGGCGCTGATGTTCGGTTCATCATCGTGAAGTCGTTCTGATTATAAGAGTCGTATTTAGATTTGTAAAGTTTGTTAAATATTGCAAGTCGCAAAGTGTGCAAGAAGATTGTTGCTGATTGTTATGACGTATCTTGAAGATGCGATTTTTCGAAAGAGTGGTGGATGTTTCGTAGAAGGGGTGAAAATTTATCGCAATCGATTTGACTCAGTAGAAACGACGGTGTAAAGGAATTTCGGTTCTATTGTCTTGAATGATTTTGGTTAAAGTTGATGGTGACAGTGAAAGAAAGAAGGTTTGTTGGGATAAAGAGAAGAAGTTACTAGGAAGAAGAAGATTAAGAAGTTCTTGAATGCTGACATAAGCAAGGCTGGAGTCACAAATGGTGAATTTGCTGGCCAGCCTTGATTTAAGGTTCTGCCTACTAGGTAACTGGGAAGGTAATACTGAAAGTGTACAGATGAATCATGAATGAGTCAGCATGGATGGCTAGCGTATTGATCTTATTAATAATACTAGGAAACAAGTTCCATAATGGAAAACCCTTATTATCAGGTAGGAATTCAACATTCGTTCAATTCAATTCAGTTATGCTTTCCAAGGTTGTTTATTCGACCCCTCTATTCATAACTCAGCCTCACCAAAAATTTCATAAGGCTACTTTTACTGATGCCGAAGCTGCTGTCTTCCACATGCGGCCGCACATATCATATCATGCCTCAGGCAACAACCAACAATCGCAATCAGCAGGTGCCCGTAGAACACATTAGGTGCACGTGGTCATGAATTCTTTATATGAGAAGAGAAAGGTATCGTAGCACTATTGCTACATTTCTATTAATGATACCCAGTATTATACCGTGCTTTTTGCATTCTCGATCTCTCTATATCTGAGCATTTCACCCAGACACATCTCCCAGACAATTCTCGAATCGACCTTTCAAAGCTTTGAACCATAATTGTGTCTGTGTTACGCGTAGTTTTCCCTGCATGAACATGGGTTAGGAGGTTAGATTTGAAAGTGCACACAAGAGGGGCCGGACTAAAACAAGCCGACCGAGAGCAATCCATTCAATGGAAAGCTGTCCTCAATTGAAAATGCGACTGACTGACTGAGACTTGAAGGACTGAGAGTTTCCCAAAATTTAAATTAACTTCTTCTTACTTACATATTCTCATTGAAATTACATTTGATGCTTTTGCCGGAGGCCTTTTGCAAAAGAGAAGCTCTTATATGATCGATCCTTCATTCATTTCTGCATTCCTACATTCCAATTGAAAGTTATTCGAATCATCTACTCGATTTATGTATTTCTGAAAGATCCTCCCAATTCAACTTCCCACGCCGCAAGGATACTCCGCCTAACACAATAATAATACAACTCTTTACAACATCCAGCGAAAATGCCTGCAAAATCTAGGTTTACAAGGCTTGATGCCTTTACTAAAACGGTCGACGAAGCAAGAGTGCGCACAACTTCAGGAGGAATTGTAACGATAGCTTCATTGCTAATCGTCTTGTACCTGGCATTTGGAGAATGGGCGGATTACAGGAGGATAACAGTACATCCTGAGCTTGTAGTTGACAAGGGAAGAGGTGTGTTATACTCGGGATCTGTGAGACTCAATGAAATGGAAACTAATCATTATTTCTCTTTGCAGGTGAAAAGATGGAAATTCATTTGAACATTACTTTTCCAAAAATTCCTTGCGAGCTTCTAACGCTGGACGTAATGGATGTTTCCGGAGAACAGCAAGTTGGTGTTATGCACGGAGTCAAGAAGGTTCGATTGGGTCCCCAAGAAGAAGGTGGTAAAGTCATTGATATCAAGGCCTTGGATCTGTATGTATTCCACCATCGTACCTCCCGAGTCGTGACTGATATCATGTAGCCATAATGCCGAAGATTCAGCAACTCATCTTGATCCGAATTACTGCGGTCCATGTTACGGTGCTACCCCTCCTTCAACTGCGCAAAAGCCAGGCTGCTGTAATACATGTGACGAAGTACGAGAAGCATACGCATCAGTTTCATGGGCTTTTGGCCGAGGAGAAAATGTCGAACAATGCGAGCGTGAACATTATGGCGAACGCTTGGATTCACAACGCAAAGAAGGATGTCGCATTGAAGGTGGTCTCCGGGTAAACAAGGTCATTGGAAATTTCCACATTGCTCCTGGTCGCAGTTTTACCAACGGAAATATGCATGTTCACGATCTCAACAACTTCTTCGATACACCAGTTCCCGGCGGTCACGTATTTTCTCATCACATCCATTCTCTTAGGTTTGGACCAGAGCTTCCAGAAGAAGTTTTCAAGAAGTTGGGCTCAGATTCTATTATCCCATGGACCAATCATCACTTGAACCCTCTTGATAATACGGAACAAATTACCCATGAGGCTGCTTACAACTTTATGTACTTTGTAAAGGTTGTTTCAACTTCATACCTTCCTCTTGGCTGGGAAACCAACTACAATAGTAGACCACATGACGCAAGCGTGGATATTGGAGCTTATGGACATTCTGAAGACGGAAGCATCGAAACTCATCAGTACTCTGTTACTAGTCATCGCCGAAGTCTCAATGGTGGTGATGATTCCGCTGAAGGCCATAAGGAAAAGTTACATGCACGTGGTGGAATCCCAGGTGTTTTCTTCTCATATGTAAGTTTACCATAATACGTTAATCCACACAGCTACTAATTTTACTCAGGATATCTCACCCATGAAGGTCATCAATAAGGAAGAGCGAACCAAAACATTAGCAGGCTTCTTGACAGGTCTCTGTGCAATTGTCGGAGGTACATTAACCGTCGCGGCAGCAGTAGACCGTGGTGTATATGAAGGCGCAACTAGGTTAAGAAAAATGCAATCAAAGAATCTGTAGTCGGAGACGTGTGACTATTTTTGCGTTCTTGGGAGCTGGGCATCGGGTATTGGAGTTTAGAGGGATGGGAGAGGGACTGTGTACATTGAATATAGGAAATTACTATCTTTTTTTACTCTTTTTTTTGGAGGTAGCGAATATAAAAGTTCTTCTATCAATGTTTGTGAGATCTTATGGAGATATTATATTGTGGATGTATGTGAAGTTTTATGAATGGCTGGCTTGAATTTTGAAACGTATGGGAGGGGAGGGGGAGGCACGGGGCGGGACGGGGAAGAAACCCGGTTCTTGGGGTGGGGTTTGTGTGTGTGTGGATGTATCAGATATGGGAAATGGAAGGGTTTGGGTTTGGGCTTGGGTGTAACATTGTTGATGGGTTTTAGGATGTGATGGGATGAGGTGGGATGAAGTGGGATGGATGGTTTTCTGATCGATGCGTAGGTATTTTCAAGATCTATTTGTCTACCGGGTGGGTAGGTAGGTAGGTAGTAATTATCGAGTAGAGGAGTAGCTTTTGGGATTGGATGGTGTGTAGGTATGTATGTAGGAGATGTAGGAGATGTAGGAGATGTAGGAGATATAGGAGATATAGGAGATGTAGAAGGATATGATTTTTTGGGATAATTGATTTTGGGATAATGATGATTCGATTGTTAGTTCTCTCTTTCTTTTTCTATTTCTTTTTCTATTTCTTTTTCTAGTCCTCTTCCTCTTCCTCCTTTTTGTGGAGAGGAGAGGAGAGGAGAGGAGAGGAGAGCTTATATGGATAGGAGAGGAGTGTATTGAGTGTATTTAGATACTAGGTATTATATACCCATCTCTCTATTTATATGTATATAATATGTAGATATATAGCTAGTTAGAACAGTCAGTTAGCCAGTCAGTCAGTCAGTCGGTCAGCCGGCCAGTAGACTTTTTAATATAGGATATAGGATCTTAAAGTGAGGTGAGGTGGAGGGAAGGGATGTAGGTGGGTATCTAGGTAGGTATGTGGGTGGAAGAGGATGATGGATGATGGGTGATGGGTATGAACGATGGATGATGGGTGATGGGAAAGCTTTGATTTTTAATTAGGGGGATTGGGGTTTTGGAATATTGGAATATTGGAAAGGGGAGTGGTTTGTTTTGATATAATATAATATGTTGTGTTATGCTATATTTGCACGGGACAGGGATTGTGGGATTGGTGTGTGATGATTGTGATTGGATGGATGGTTGGATGGGCCCTGAATCTGGGGAAATGGATGGTTGATGGTTGATGGTTGATGGTTGGGTTGATGGTTGGGTTGATGGGTTGGTAGGTTGATAGGTTATGTATGTATATATGTACTAGATATGTATGTGTAGGTATATAGAGAAGAAAATAGATGGATATAGTAATGGGATGATGTGATGTATATCAATAATTTTATATATAGAAATTGGGGAAGTGTGAGAAGGAGGTATGAGATTCGGAGTGAGATGGATGAGATGGGATTGATGGGATTGATGGGATTGAAGATATTGATGGGAATGATTTATGTGAGTGTATGATGTATATTGATGGTAGAAATGGGATTGGGGGATGTTTTGATAGGATTGTTTTGGTGTGAGTGGTATTGTATTTGAAGCTTTGGGATGGAGGATAGAATTAGATTGATATGGATGGAATTGTATTTGAAGCTGTGTCTGAATGGATATCTGTTTTGAGGTCGATAATGTCGTATTTGAAGTTTTAGACGGAGTATTGAATTGCCTAGGTAGTACATATCGTTTAGAGCTCTGGTGAAGAATTAGATATGTGTCTACATGGATATCTGTTTGAAGTCGATAATCATATTTGGAGTTCTAGATATCGTATGTGAGGCTCTAGACACATATCATATCGTATCTGAAGCTCTAGTGAAGAATTAGATGGGTGTCTAATGGACGCTATGAGTATACCAAAGTAATGAAATTAGAAAATTCTGGTATGAATACGAGATATGTATGGTGATAGAAAGAAACTGCAGCTCGCTAGAGAAATAGTCCGGTATACGATACGATACGATATATTATGTATGTAGGTATGCAAACTGTACATGAAAAAGGTTTAACCCCTATGCTATGTATGGCATTAGTCAGGAACTTTATAACATTCTCCTCCTCATCTCCTCCTCATCTCCTCCTCATCTCCTCCTCATCTCCTCCTCATCTCCTCCTCATCTCCTCCCTCCTCATCTCCTCCTCATCTCCTCCTCATCTCCTCCTCATCTCCTCCTCATCTCCTCGTGAGTCTCCTCGTCTCCTCGTGTCCTCGTGAATATCAATTCTCCAGTCGTGACCCCCTTATTATTATCATCATTAAATCACTTTCTTCAGATCTCTATAGCTATTCCCTGCGTACTATGTATGTAGCGGAGATGGTACTCAGTAGATACTAGATAGCTGGGTCGTCGTAGTTTCAACTCCACATATTAGAAATTTAAGGTGATTCAATATTGAATTGAGTGGACGAGTGGATGATTGGATCATGGACCATGGACCATGGACCTAGGGCAGATGTGACGAATGGGAACGACGGAATGAGATGTCTGATGGGGGGAGAGCGATGATTTGTTTATTATTAGCATCATCTCCTTCTAGTTCACAATTCCCTAGGTGGTTTGAAAGTAGCAGCGGGTAGATTAAGTGGATCGATTTAATATCAAGACCTAGATGGTACTATGGTTGGACCAGTATGGTAGGTTGTAACTTATATGTGAACTTTCTGTTCCTGGCATCGCTTTCTTTTTGTGTGTGTCCTTCTCGTTCTCGTGATATCCTTTATCCTTTATCCTTTATCCTTCATCCTTTATCCTTTAATTTTTCCTTCTCATCGTGACTGTGATTATTTGATTGTTATGACCATGCATCAACGCCAGTGAAAGTCGAGGAAAGGAGAGATTCCCGTTTGTTGCCATATGGGAAATTTCCCTTGGCTTGGCTTTCTAGTATCTTATTCGATCTGACCTGACCTGACCTGACCTTGCTTTGCCTTGCATTTTATCCGTATTCCCTCCACCCTTCTTGAATCTTCTACCCTTCGACTCGTACCTTGCACTCTTTATCATCACACACATTCATTCATCCATCCATCCATCCATCCATCCATCCATCCATCCATCCATACACATATTTTGTTCTTTTATCATCTGCCAAGCGTTGCTATGAATGGCCTGGCCAATCCCTTCTTCTACTTCTGTTCACTCCATCTACTCTTCTGGCCATAGGAAGATCATATCCTTCCCTCACGGCGACTAATCATCGTGATACGAGAGAGATTCGTTTGATCATTGGACCTTTTTCTCTCTTCTCTCTTTCCTCTTCTCTTTTCTTTTCCTCGATGCTCCATGAACTTTGATTTTCATGTGGTTATTTGCATCTTCCACACATCATCAAAGTCTTCTTCATCAAGGGGGCAACTCCACAATACCACATCCCTTAAAGGCCAACAATCCATTTGGTCAATTCTTTCGTGCATATCGGGGATCACAACAGATTGAGGGGGGAAATAGGGAAACCCCAAAGAAAAAGAAAAAGAAAAAGAGGAAATTACCAACGGCAAGAGAATTCCACAAATGATGCCTGTTCGAAACTGCAGCGAGAAAGAATTATTACATACATTATTATCGTATCTGTTCTAATCATTCATTCTGCAACATCTCTCTCGCGTTGTTGAATACTATCGCCAAAAGTTTATCAATAATAATAAAAGACAACAAGATCACATTTCATTCATTTATTCAATCAATCAGTCAATCCAACCTCCAATCTCCAATCTCCAATCTCAGATCTCAGATCTCAAATCTCAAATTTGCTCATTCGAAATACATTCATTTTAACTTGCGTTACGTCCAAATCATAAACGCTAATTCACTCCTTCATTTTACTGGTACGATTCAATTCAATTCAATTCAGTTCAGTTCAGTTCAATTCGGTTCACGTCAATACCTACATACCCATTCAATACAATACCATTGGTCACCTGGGCATTTCTAAACTTTTTCTTAACAACCTCGCTCTTTCGACTTTCTACTTTCGCCTTTCGATTCTCAAACTTGAGAACCTCTGGAACTTCCAAAAGTTACCGCACACGGCCCGTCACCATCTCCTTACATTATCGCATACATTCGAATCCACATCTGCCAGCTCCAGACCCAACATTTTACGAGAACTTTGACTGCGCCTCCTCCTCATTCACTAACATCTCTCAAACGTTTGATGTTCCCTTGATCATCTCTACTGCAGCCACAACGTCTTCTCTACTGTGAATCAGCAATACAATCCCAACAAAGGATCGCACATTGATTCCAAAATATAACACACGATTTCTGGAAATTATCTACAAACTCATGGGAAGGATAGAACAATTTGGACATAGGAAGTCATCCACCAACCGGCGATATGGCTAACAGACCCAATTTCATTGATCTCCGGTCACAATCGCATGGGGCAATGGGTAGTAGCAGTAATGGTTTACCATCCCCGTCACTGCGCTCATTACCTTCCCCCCGTTTACACGTAGCTGGAGATATTCCACCCGAACTTTCACCCTTGGATGCATTCGCGGCGCAAAGTCGACTCTTGGCCAGACAGTTGAATGAAAGTACAAATGGAGGAAAGCGCATAAGTCGTCTGCCACCACTGACAATCGCGAACTCTCTCGGCCAATCTCGACTCGGAAGTTTACGATCTGCCTCTGCCGAAAGACTTGCAGATTCCCCTCTGGCCCAATTGTCTCCTACAGAATCTCCTGCTTCTGCTGGCCCGGGACAACAGCTAACAGAGGTCGAGGCACCTATATTCAGACCGATTTCGGTCCATCCTGAGGTGGGAAAGATTCCAGATACTCCAGCATTCGACGTAATTCCTGAGAAGGAAGAGGGATTTCGAGGCAGAAAACCACCCTCAAGTCCGACTCCGAAGGAACCACAGAGCATGTTTGGAGCTAGAAGGGATCTTTCGCCAGCGTCCATAGATCAAGATCCTCGTAAACTTCAACACAGACCTGGAAGGTCACCATCTGATGCCCCGTATCGAGGACGTTTGTCTCCACAGCCATCCCGCTCGCCTTCAGCTCCACATCAGGGGCGTAACAATCTTAGACCCGAGCGTTCTCCTTCTGCTCCTCATAATGGACCTGGAAGATCACCTAGACCGGGTCGTTCGCCATCTGGCCCTCACAATGATCGAGCACTTAGGCCCGAACGTTCGCCATCTGCTCCTCAACAACGTATGGGTAGGCCCGGTCGATCTCCTTCAGACGGTCCATATCGAGGGCCACGTTCACCCAGACCTGGCCGATCTCCTTCCGATGCCCCATCTCGACCTAGTCAGGAATCGATGCGCCAGCGAGCGCTCAGAGGGCCCGATGGCTCTTTAGCTGTAGGCGGATATGGCCCAAGAGCTTTGGCACCACCACGAGCACCATTCGCGCAAAGAGCCCCTAGTTCCAGATCCATGTCAATGGAGAGCTCAGATGATGACCACTCACTATCACACGATTCTCCTCAGCGCAAACTATCTTCAACAAGTGCCATGTCAAGCACACCCAACTCTCCTTCTTTTAACTCCTCAGTACCACGATCTCCATCTGTGAGCTCCGACTATTCTGTAGACCATACACACCTACCTAGACCTGCATTCAACTTCTCTCGGCCAATTAGTAGATCTAGTAATCACCCAATGGAAGACAAGCCAACAATACCTTCCCGACAGGCATCTTCTGACAGCCAGCCTTCATTTATTCTCACGGACGATACTGCTCATACTCCTGTGAGTATGCATAGTGAAGGATTTCCGGATCACAACCTTCTTAGTGAGGGAGCTGCACCATCTTATGTATACTCGACGTTTAATCTACCTAGAGGCAAAATGTTACAAAGAAATTCGGCAATTTTTCAAGAAGGTCAACCGCAAGCTCAATTTGTCTTTGAGCAACAACCCCCTGCCTTCCTGGGCAACAATCAAACGATTGAAGGCGGACCTCCACCATCACCTCCATCTCGACCATCGACTTCTTCCAGACCAGATATCTCACATTTACGTCCTTCCCTAGAGCAGGGCTCGGAACCCACAACATTAGCCGAGAGAGGACGAAGCTTAACAGACCCTAGTCATCTTCCATCACCATTCGACGCACCCCCCACTTTGCATAAAGATAAAGCGCACAAGGACAACCGCGCACCATCAATTGCCTCTTCAAATACTACAATAAAAGCTCGATCGCAACATTCACTAGCTCCATCGGCTGAAATGTCTGGAGAAGAACATGTTGCGAAAGCTATCGAGTATCATGAAGCTGGTTCTCTTACTAAATCTACCTACCATCTACGTCTCGCAGCCAGGCAGAATCACCCTACGGGTATGCTTCTTTATGCACTCGCTTGTAGACATGGTTGGGGTATGCGACCTAATCAGAGAGAAGGTGTAGCTTGGTTGAGAAAAGCTGCAGATTCGGCTAGCCTTGAGGTTGCCGATGATGAGGATACGGCAAAGGATGGAAAAGCTGTCGATGTTTTGGAAAGGAAAACTAGAAAGGCCCAATTTGCGCTTAGTATTTATGAGTTGGGAGTCAGTCATATGAATGGTTGGGGTATTGAACAGGACAAAGTTCTTGCTTTGAGATGCTTTGAAATCGCTGGATGTAAGTTTTATCCTATTTTTGAGGTGGTGCAAATCCAAATTGAGACAACGTACTAATATTTTGAATAGCTTGGGGTGATGGCGATGCTCTAGCTGAAGCAGGATTTTGTTACGCGCAGGGAGTGGGGTGTAAAAAGGACCTTAAAAAGAGTGCCAAGTTTTATCGGGCAGCGGAAAGTAAGGGGATTAGTATGATTGGGAATAGTTGGTAAGTTTTCTTCTCTTTCACATCTAGGATGCGATATCTGCGGGCGCAAGCGCAAAGATATTGGAGTCAAAGTGGATCAAATATTGAATATGTCTAACGCAAAACAGGATCTACAAATCCAAATACAATGATGATGGAAAAGACGACGTCAGTGGTTCGCCAAATGGAAAAAAGGGTGGAAAGGAAGGTCATAAGAGACATCTTTTCGGGAGGACTAAGTGAGATTCATGGAAAGATATGAAGTGCTAGTGGAGCTTAGTGTGGTTACTGTTGATATTTAGGGAGAGGCTTCCATGGATGCAAGATAAATATTTGAGGGAGTTTCTTTGAGTTTTTTTTTTCTTTCTTCTTCATCATCTTCTTTTAAGCATTTCTTGTGTCTGTTTTTTTTCTGCTTCTTCACGGCGAAGAAAAGTGAAAATACCTAGGGAAAAGGGGATTGTTGGTACATTAATGATTCTGCTTTACTCGTCCGTGTTTTGTTTCATGTAAGGCGTTTGTTCACATACCATTTCTAGTAGTCTGATTCATTATATGGGCGGGCTGGGCGTTTAGGTTAGGCTTGGGATTCCTTTCAATGGATGGTTTGAAAGGAGGAAAATTTGAAAATAGGAGGGGGTTGGAGGGATCGCTGAATAGAGTGGATGGGGTGAAGGGGGGGCGGGGGAGTGGGTGTAGTGTAGTTTAGCGTAGTCCAGATGTATGGATCTTGTGTGTGTCCTGTGTACTGTGTACCATTTATATATCGTATGTATGTATGTATATACATATGTGCTGAACGTTAGCGTGAGGCTGATTTCATTGAATATTACTTCTTCAGACTTGTTGTTAATATATTACTTAATAATGTTGAAGAATTTGTTATTGAATACAAATTTCGCTTATATTTCATCATTAGAATTATGAGATAGTACATAGTCGATGTCGTGTAAGACTTACGTTCCGCAATGCCATCTTACTTTTCCCTCGGTATACACCCCCTCCCCTCCCCCGCCCCGAGATATCTATCTATCATACAAAAGCTCCGTTGTTTGTTGACGTGACGATGTTTTTTATCTCGATGCCGCATACGGTATGGTATCTCTACCAAAGCCCAGTCTCCTGTAGCTGGAGATCTTACGCTAATGTTTTTACTTTTGTTTTTGTTTTGCGAATATATTGTTTAGTTCTATTTCTGAGTGTTTGGTGGGGGGTTCTTTGATAAATTAGGGATACATTTTTTTTTGGAAATGATGGGTTTGGTGTGTAGGAGAGTAAAGAAAGATCTGGATTGAGTTAAAGGAAGGACTTTGTAGCTTTCTATGCTAACTCACTTCAAATTCCCGCTAGATTCGCTCATGTTGTTCAGCCCCAAATCTGAATGCCTGGCTTGGAGTTCCTTAATAAATCAAGAGTACATTTTTTTTTCCAGAAATAATGAATTTTCATGTGTAGGAGAGAAAAGAAAGATCTGGATTGAGTTAAAGGAAGGACTTTGCAGCTTTCTATGCTAACTCACTTCACATTCCCGCTAGATCCAAATCGAACGTTTCGAACGCTTCCTGATCCGAGCAATGGTTTCGGAACATATTCGTTCAAAGTCATCGAGATCCGAAATTCCGTATGTTTCAGGTTCTTTCTGGACCAAATTCAATATTATAGGAATGATGTCTAGACATTGTAAAGGTAGATCCTCATTTGTACCATCCGGATAGCGATTCAGGAAATCGATAACCTCAAACGATCGAGCCAACAGCTTCTTGTGATAATATATCATTCCGGATAGCAGACAAGGCGTAGGAGACATGGGAGCATGTATCGTTCCTGGCATCATGAGCAGAGCATCATTTGGTTGCAGCTCATATATCATGATCTTTACATCTGGTGGTGGCTGCCATGCTGCTCCTGACCGACCAAAGTCTTCCCACACAGCCTTCTGCCTTTCCTGGCTCAGATGTCCAATTTCCGCAATTGGCCACAATTTGTAATCCCCTGGGTTACCTTTCATCAGAAAAATAGTCATGTAACCCATACTTTCCATGTGCCATCCTGAGATTGAGCCCGGCGAAGTGTGGATTGTAAAGTTGAGATTGCATTCAATGTCCGCATTGTATTTCACCACATTACTCCCTGATCCCCGTATCTTAAAATGTGCTATATCGATAACTCTCGAGAGAAAGTTCATGTGAGACTTGATGTTTGATGGTAACAGAATTTCGTTATCGGCTGGAGTGCACAAATTCGGCATATTTATGGGTTCTGCTGCTTCATCAATTATGCTTTTCTGATAGAGCTGTTTCACGATCTCCCATTGTATTGGCTTCGTTGTTGGGTATCCCTCAGAGTCTGTAGTTTGGATATCGATCTCAATCTGCTTCTGATTTGTCGCCATAACATTTGAAAATCTTTGTCAGAAGTTTTCGCGATTTTAGACTTTGTATAAACTGAAACCCTTCAGAATAGTTGTTTTCAAGGAATTTATATCGTTGTTGTCCAACCATACAGCAAAAGTATCAGGATCCAAAAAAAGCGCGACTTCATTTTGTTTGTTCGATGCAGGACCTCTTATAATTGTACCTCGATCCAATATATCAAGACCAACTTTCGCCATTCGCGCTTGGTATATATCCGGCTTTGTTTTTTGATTCTCAAATCTTCTGCGTAACGATTCGATCACATCTTCTGGTAGTCGTGGGGCGTTCAGGAACTTCCTATGAGCTCGCTGGACTTGATTACGATTTCGCTGTTTCCGGTTTTCCTCCTGTCTTTTCTCTTCACTTCGTTTTGCTCGAGATCTTCGTACTCGTACTTTGGCGGCTTGTCTTTGTTTGTATTTACTAATCTTTGCATCTAGCTCTTGCTTTTGCTTTTCCATTGCTTCGAGTTCATTGTCTTCTTGGTAAGCTGCTTGATTTCTTGGCGACATTTTGTGTTGATAATATAAGAAGCTTGTGATGAGATTTGTTTGTCTTGAAATCGTAAGAAGAGCTTTCACACTTTATAATATTCCACGTCAACATCAATATACGTTACACCGTCCGTCACCTGATCGATGTAACCCCAAAAGTTCGATCAACGTCGTGGAGATATCGTCGTCACTATTGTCGCAGAGGATTCTACAATACACATACAAATAGCACATGAAAATGTTATATCTACAACTCAAAATTCAACCGCTACAACTAATGAGAAGATTGTAGTATGAAGAAGGCTTTGGGATCGTCGTCAACACCGTACATGGTTCTACAATACAGGTGCATGGGCACACTATAGGACAAAGACAATTTTATGACTCATTAAGTATTGTCTTCTAGGAAAGCAAATGATCCTATACTCATATTCACAAATGAGCCCGGCTGATCGTACTTATTGGAACGAGATCCGTTGTGTTGGAATGCATTCTATTAAACGACTCGGTTAACTCTATCGTACTACTTGAAATTCTCGCTGATCTTTTTATTAAGCAATTCTCTGATTCTAGGTTCTAAGAAAACAGTGAATGTATTCAGCTAAACAAGGATAACAGCAACATAAGCTTGCATACAATAAGAATGAAGATATTCTGTTCCAAATTGATCACAGTCTTTTCATTCAAATACTAGACATATTAAAGATATAGATTATGCTCCCAGTTATCCCATATACAATAACTACAACTACAAAGCCAATGAAGACTTGGCATCATTAATTCGGTTATTTTTCGTCTAGGAATATTAAAAAGATACAAAACATTATCGAAAATTCTTCCCAAAAGGATTTGATAGATTACTACAAGAAGGAATCTGAGATTTGTAAACCACACAAGTTGTTGTTCTATCAATCAAAGAGAAAGATAATCAACAGTCACACAACACGCCCTTCCGAACATATAAATGTTGATACCATCAATATTCCCCCAATAAATTTCGACAATTACAAATACGCGATATTGTTTACAGGCGAAGGGACCCGTGAGCGCACAGCACAATATTTACACACGAGGAAAAGGAGGTGCGACGAAGGCAATTCAACTTATGAACAAACGAATGAAAACACAACATGGTGTTACAAACCTGGCATGAAGATTGAGATTCTCTGTGTCAGAGTACTACGGTCTGTGCAAAACTGACATGGAGGCATTATGGATTAGTCAGTTCCTAGGGGAACTGGCTGATATATGCCACGAGTATGCTAGAGCTAGGAAGATTAAGATCATTAGCGATAATCAAGGCATTTTAGCACTCGCAGAGAACCCCGCGAGCAGGTAGCTCAAAATTATGTGGATCTTTGGTTTGTTCCAATCGATCAACAAGCAGCTGACGGACTGACAAAACTACTCTCACCAATCAAATATACAAAGGTCGTTGAAATGCTGCATATAGGTAAAAATTCAAAATGGGGCAGTTTATATATTGACAATTCAGGATGTATGCGTCGACGATAACGACCTGTATTTGCAAGGGGTGGTGTATAATAAAGGGTTTTGGGAGGATTGAATGGGTGCTAGACACACAGAACGTAGGAGGATATCGTGTGCTTCCTTTGGTGCTTTTTGAGACAACGGTACAAGCAATTTGAGCATCTTATGGAGGCTCAAACAGAAGGAATACCTGGGTGTAAGGAATGAGGATTAAATCATAAAAAGGATTTTTGGGTTCGTCTTCGATTAGTTTTTCATTTGAGATAGATAATAGTCAATCGAATATCTGCGATTACTTGTAGACGAAGCTTTCTGCTTCTTGATAAGTTGAAAAAATGCATGCAATTATCAATCTGGAAATATCTCGGGATTTTCACGTTTACTAAGCGCAGATTCTCTATCCTGAATCATAAGAATCGAATATGTAAAGATCTTCTTCCCCTCTCAACCATCTCTTTTCAGTTTCACGAGGTGTTGTCTTTTTCAGGCAATGAGGGTGGATATATTAATATCTGGGTACTTCGTAGCTTTGATGGTCAATTCAAGGCAAACGTGTTTATTGAAGTTTTGGAAAGAAAGAGGCCTGGATGACAGTTGGTACCGGTAGGTTCTTGCGATTTTGTCGGGACTTGCAACTACCACGTAGGGGCTAGCAAGAAACTACGGATGGCGCAAGTAAGACCGCTCAGGATCTACGACTACCTTCGTACTGCACAGCTTCCAGAATCCTCCAATTTGAAAGATGACTACCTAGTATATATGAATTGTGGAGTCATGCAAGTATTTTGAGCGTTCTTCGTCAGTTTTACAGGCAAACTGAGGCAAGAATTGAATTAGATTTATCAATTTACTTTTCAAGATGTACTATGTGGGTATATTCTTTCTGCTACTTTCTCGGCTACGGACCTACCGGTATCTAGGCTAGCACGGCTAGGTAGGGAGTTTAGGCTTGGTACGGGGTAGATACTCCTCCACATACTCGCATTCCATCTTTCTCGTTCCCATTCTCATCCACGTCTCAAGGTTTTCTTTGGTAATGGCCAATGCCAATCTTTACAGTTTTCACACTAAACTGAATGTTTCTTTCAAACTTTACGACTATTATTAATATGGATCAAGAGATTAGGAAAGGAGTTGCTCTCCAAATGTTACCTGCTGGATAGTACTAGTATACAAGTCATATGAAAAGTAGCTCTCCAATAATATTGCATGAATATTATATAATCATACACTAATATGATTCTTGATATTCGTCTTTGTATGGTGGCTCGTTTGGTTAAGTTCGAATATGTAACTAACGCGTGGTGATATAACTTTGTTCCATATGCCGGGATCACCCAATGCTGTATCACGTCATACGCTAAATGATGCCCCTTGCTTTACCGAGCTGTCACAACACATGCATCCCGGTTATTTAGCAAACGAAAAGAGATAGCATGATCTTTGGAGGGTCGTGAGCAAAGGGAAATACAATTAAGAGTTGGCACAAAGCTATTAAAGCCAGGGTTATCAACATTCTACCAAAAATCGATATTTCCTTTATGAATGACAGACTTTAAGTAACGTAGTTTGAACATTTTTTTGATATGACATAAGATGATGAGAAAGAATACTGCAGAAGAATCAAAATTGAGATGATATCGGATCGCAGCCTTTGATTGTGGCAAGGTGCAGCGATGCAGCACCCATACCAGATATTTTGATGGCGAAAGGAAAGTCTACACGACAGTATTAGTTTTACTCTTGCAAACGGTGATCAGTGAAGATTAGTCCGGCCTATTATCATCGTTCAATATTCTTTTGTTGCATATCTTATTAGTCTGGCGGTCTGAAGCTCAATTTCTAAACTCTTCTCGACAACCGGAGACCAAATTATGATAGGCGGAGTCTGGTTCTGGGTGGATTTGTTGCAGATCTCATCTCACTGATTGGGATTAGATTGCTGAGCCAATTTGACGTCATTTTCAAAGAATCAAATTTGGAACTATATGTGTATAGATCTCTACCACTAGATTGTTGTGATATTGTAACTCTTCGTTCTTGATAAAATCTACGATGCATCAAGATGTAATCCTGGGTTTGATACCCAATGAAGATATTATTTGCAGTTCCAAAAGAATTATTTAGTCTATCGACTCATTCTTAATTTGACTATCTACACATCTGAAAAGTTTCAGCCATACATAATCAACCTCAGAAGTTTGATTCAATGTTACTGGAAACAATATTTGGAACTCTAATGGAATACTTTGAGCCAACGATTGGGAAGGCAGTGTTATTAATATGGCTATATTTTCGCTTTGCACCAGAAGTCCTGGAAGTACCAGAGGAAGTAGATCAAGACACAAGATGTGTAAAGTACAAACCCTTGGAATATTATGATGAAGAGTAAAAGGTGCCGAAAAGATGGCTAATCTAAACGTTCTTGAGGGCTTGGAGGATTGGATACGCCCAATCAGCACGAACGAGGAAACGACACTTATATTGAATTAGAATCCTGATAAAGCGACGAGGACAAAAAAAGAACATGAGGGCATCCCACACCCCTGAGATATGTATATGTATCGAGAGCGAGAAGACAGGAGGCTCAAATCTAGTACAAGAATCAGAATAAAACACAGACAAGCTTTTAGAGAACTTCTTCTCCAATTATCATGCACTACCATCGGAGGTATTATCCAATCTGAAGCTAGAGACAGATAAATCCCGAAGGTGACATCCATTTCGGTTATCAACAATCTTGCATCAATGCTTGTCGTATTGATAAAGAGACTCCTTGACCTATATTCCGTCCTTTACCCAGATATTAGAGCAAACCAATAGATCTGAAAGTTGACATGTATCTTGCCATCAGTGAAAGGTTCATGCAGGATACAGTTTCTTTGCATACCTATACTTAAGTTTAAACAAACCAACTAATTCTTTAGCTTTCAATATCCAATTCGTTGAGGGTTGTTAATAAATGTTTCTTGTAGGTCAATAATAAGAGGAGACTTACATAATATATGCAGCTTTGTTTACTACAGTTTGATGAGTTCCTAGCGAGCCTAGGTAGGTAGCTTGATAAGATACAGTACCTACCTAGTACGCTTGTTGGATGAAGGTTCAGCCTTATGGAAGGCTCGAGCAACCTTTGCCTTGAATAAAGAACTCAGATATTATATCAGGATCACTTACACTTATTACTAGTACCATTACCATCACAAATATTACAAAATACCACTACCTCATCATTACTCTCTGTTTCTAGATTGTACTTTCTAGATCAGTGCTTTCCTCATTCCTGTATTAGAAGGATGATCCGACAAAATCTTCGGAGTTCATCCATCTCGGGTGCACTCTTCAACAGATCACTCATCAGTTGTAGACCACTTTTCAATGGTTTTCACAATACACAAAGACGATCCAATATCAAATATGTTCGTACCTCTCTATAATTCTCCAATGAAAATCTTCGACACTCACATGCCACAAACCCCTCAAATTCTATATTGATCTTTGCTGTTTAATCACATAAGTTTTACTTCGCTAACAATGGTTGTAGGATAAAAAAGATGTAAACTATCATCTCCTAGGAAGCATTCCTCTCGGCCATAAAGACCTCGGACTGTTTGGAAAGGGTCGTTTTGAATCGATCAACCGAAAGGTCAAGGAACAAGTAGATGCGATGGAATTGGTTGACCACAGAGATACCATCACACACGAGAAGATAATCACAAACAATCCCAGCCTTCACGAGAAAAAGAACTTCACATTCGAAGAAAAATTGAACATTATGAAAGCAGATAATGAGAAGTTAAGAAGAGACTTCAATCAAGCAATGAAGCGCTTGGATCTCTGTCTTCTGAAGACAGAGAGATTGGAAACAGAGAAGGCGTCAAGATATGAGGGAGAGACAGTCGCTATGAGAAATAAACTGTGGAAAATGGCGTTTAATATGGAGAGCACCTCGCAGAAGAGATCTGTGCCATCGTGGATGGATAACATCGGAAAGACACGAAATCAATCGGCGCATCTAACTGATTTGGCAACGGTGATGAAGCTCGCAGATAAATATCCCGACTATTTTGACATCCTTCTCGATACGATATATGGAGCGCCAAAAGACGAAATCAAACTGCTCGTCGACGCGGACAATACTAGCAAGAATCAAGTTTACAAAATCTTGAATGATCGTGGTTCGGCTTTCCACAACCAATATGCCAATACTTGTATTGAGCCTTTCAATTTGTGGTTATCAGCAGTACGCAGCCTCCAACATATACAATCAGCTACAGCGGACAAATCATCTTCTGATCACGAAAGTTCCGTTCAAAAACACAACGCTGAGGTCCAGAAATTAATTCGAGAATGGGATGCAGCTTTTGACGTGGATAAGTTGAAGTGGGATACCAATACTGAGGAATGTAGAGCGCTGATTTACTCGGATTACAGAGACAGAGATCTTCTTCCACGTATGTGGAAAAGCTTTTGTTTCCAGGAGGAAGAGTAGAGTTTCATGGATTTGAGGGGATGAAGTAGAGGAACGAGAAGAAAGGGATTGATAGGTTGGGAGCAAAATTGAGAGGTAAATGTCTTTATGATGATATGAAATACAAGTCATGAATATGGAGTATGGAAAGTTGGAGTGGAGTTAAATACAGATACCCATTTTGCTTTATTACAGTAAGTACCTACTCTTGATGGATAAGAAGAGATCATATGAAGTACATCAAGGTCTGCTTTTACATAGATACCAAATAATGCCACTCAGTACTTTTTGATATTTTTATGTTGATACTATCATGATGTTTGTGAATGTTGCTGTGAACTAGCACTATCGAATCAGTAGAAATGTGTATCTTAATTATGAAAAGTGATTTATCAGATCCTACGGATGGAGACAACTCTTTCTCGTCAAATGTCCATCTACTCAATCATTCATCTATCTATCCATTTATTGTTGGTTGCAAGAGGTGAGAGGCCAGAGGCGGGATGTGAGAAGTGAGATGTGAGACGTGAGAAGCGAGAGGGAATACAATAGAATAGAATAGATTATTCATCATGACCAAAGGGTAGATATCTAGGTATGTAGGTCGGTATGAGATTGGCGAAATGAGGCAGTAATCTAGTAATCTAAATAAGGATGGGTATATATACTACTAGAAAGGTAACCATTCAAACAATATCCTTTTCGAAATCGATCAGCTTCAATTTCCTCGCATCCTTGAAATGATATTGCGCAACTTTACTCCTGACCAGGAATCTCGCCGCTGCACTATCTCTCTCGAGCGTGACATATCCATTCGAGCCATTCTCATCAGCTTCTAATAATCCGTTTAACAGCTGTTCGGCCAATTCACGCATTTCAGCTGCGGCGGCACGTGTTTCGTCCCACTCTTCTTCTTCCTCTCCGTCGTCGTCTTCGTCGAGAGAAGGTTTGGGACCCCAGATTTCATCGATGCGACGCTGGCGTTTATCCATGTTTGGCTTTTCCTTTGGCTTTTTGGGGTTTCCCTGCGTGCTGAAACCGGCGATGAGGGTTTGTGGAGTGATGGAGAGCATTTCACCTACGATGGGGCCGCCGAGTTCTTCGGCGGCGAGCATGGATGCAAGATGTGCATCGATGAAGGAATTGAATGCGCGGATTAGATTGCCGGTCTCGGTGTCGTAGTGTGTTTTGCCTGTCTGGAAGGAGGATTGCAGCTCGGAAAAGATTTGGGAGGGGGATTTTTGGGTTTGCTGCGTGAGTTGGGTTGTGAGGGCGGAAATGCGCGATTGGAGCGCCGATTGGATGGAGAGGGCATCTTGATGGTCGGATTTCTCTTTTTGGAGGAGGGTGGTGGTGGTGGAAAGGTCATGTGAGCTGGTGGTTATGCATTCTTGGGTTTCTTGGATGCAGGTTGTGGTGGTGCGGTGGGCGAGGAGAGCGGGAAGAACGGATTTGGGGGGTGGGAGGTAGGGGGGTGTGGTGGAGAGGGTATCGTATGCGTGTTTCAGAGCGCGGAGTTGGTGGAGGTGGATTTTGGGGTCTGGTGATGGCCCGGAAGATATGGGGACTGAGGTTTCTGCTCGGAGCTAGGGTGGATGATTAGCTTGAGACTTTTAGAAATCGATTTGGTAGGGAGTGGAAAGTCACACCTTTACAAGTGCGGCTTCTTGCTCCTTGACTCGATCTTGAAGATCTTGGAGGGTTTGGTCGAGACGCGTTGTATATGCGGCGGAAATGCGAGGGTCTTGATCGATATCCATGGTAAATGGAGTGGGTAAGGGGTTGTGAGTTTGATCTTGACAAGTTATTGAAATTGTCTTGATTGATCCTTTCAATTATCTCATTCAATTCTCGATCGACAGCAACTTGAGACAAGGAGCAGAGGTTGAAATGTAGCGTGTTTCGATTTGACAGCCCCAAAACACGTGCAATGCTTTGATTTTATATGTGCACGGATATATGAAGACGTGACAAGCAGACCAGACCAGACCAGTTTCTATTTTGAAGGAAAGGAAAGGAGCGGGCCGAAAAGGGTAATTGAATTATGTCAAAGATGCGGGAAGTCAAGTATTAATTGGTTAATGGATGGTCGATAATTCAAGTCTTGACTCGTAAACCAGCTTAATATCAAATTGTATTGTTTCTTGCCATTCAATGAATGAGGTGAAGTTACTCACGAGTCACGCATTACTAGGAAATTTGCTATGTATCATGTATGAAGTTGATGTACGATAAAGTTGATTGATATAAAAATCTTGGAACCTTGAACGTATCAAAATTGAACCTCAGGCACAAATACATACTTTTTGTGCAAGCATTAATTCAGACCTCCTCACGTGCTCCTCACCAAGCAGACAGCATAACCCTTTTACGCTAGTGGAGCTTCCCTCGCATCTCAGATCTACCGCCCCAGTACCGCGTAAGGTTCTTTCTTGTTTCTTGTTTGCTACTTTCTTTTGAAATATCTAACTATACCTAGGTATTTTAAAGACATCATCTTCTTCTTCCCCTTCTCTTTTCTTCATTGAAATATCACCCTTTTCATCCTCTTCATCGTCGGAACGACTTCTTCAATTAAGTCGCTCAAGCTATCTACGTAAACCACGATCCTCGGGAAATAAAGATCTACGCGACCTTCAACCTCTTCGAATTTCACCTCCATCTATTCTTTGTCGCTTCTCCATCTCCATCTCCATTTCCATCTTCTGCAGCTTCCAATCAACACGCAGCAAACTGAAAAATCATCGGAATTGAAAACTGGGAACGCAAACCAGTACTTTAAAAAAAAAGCATTAAGACAACGATACCTTGGAATCGTTGGTGGAAAAGCTTAAGGTTTGAGGATAGGTCCCTAATACTGCTTTTTTCTTCCCCAAAAATAAGAGGATTCTTCAAAATCAGTTATCTTCACCTCCAAAGCCCTCACATCCATCACAATCACAGAAACTACTCGCCCTCTTTCCAACTTCCAAGAAAATCCCTTTCCAGAGTTTGCAGGTCTATTACAAGTTGTTGTTTTACACCACATCTGCTTCCTCCCCTATCGACACATCTTCTCTTATTCGCAGTCCCCGTCAAAGCACACGCTCCATTCCCTGCTTCCTCCGACCCCAACACCAGCACGTTTTCCTTCGAAGACTCTTCTGGTGTACATAAACAAGCGATCAATCCAAATAGTCATTTGACTTATCTTCCAATCCCGTTCCGATCACTATTCAACTTAAAGTGAAACACATACAAAAGAAGAGATTAACCAAATAGCAAACGAAAATGTCGGCCTCACCTACAACAGCTCCTACTCAATCCACAAAACGTCCTCTTGAGGATCCATCATCCCCTTCGGCACCAAGCGATCAACCAGATGCCAAGCGTCCTGCTTTAGATAAGATTGTAAAGGGTGAAGATGATTCAGAAAAGAAACCATCTGTCATTGAAACCGAGCTCCCAGTCCTCACCAATCCAAATGGAGATGCGAAACCTGATGAAGCCAATGGAACAAAAGAAGAAGTAAAGGATGCTCAGGGAGATACCGAGGTCGTTGATGCTCCGACTACTGAAGCAGCACAACCAATCCAAACAACGGTTCCTACTAAAGCCGAAGGCACTTCCTCTGGAAATGCTCTCCCACACGACGAAAGCGGATGGATACACGTTCGATCCGTTATTACAAGTGCCGAAGCTGCTACCGTCATTGGCAAGGGAGGAGAAAACGTTTCCTTGGTCCGAAAGCTTTCTGGTGCAAAATGTACAGTCAGCGATTATCAAAAGGGCGCAGTGGAAAGAATTTTGACTGTCAGTGGTGTTGTTGATGCAGTAGCTAAGGTACGTTTGCTCGTTTCGATATTTGAAGAAATATAACTAATTTCTTGTAGGCATTTGGTTTGATAATTCGAACATTGAACAATGAACCTCTCGAAGCTCCTTCGGACTCTACCTCGAAGACATACCCTCTTCGACTTCTTATTCCACACATTTTGATTGGTTCTATAATTGGTAAAGGTGGTGTTCGGATCAAAGAGATCCAAGAAGCTTCAGGGGCTCGTTTGAATGCTTCCGATTCATACCTTCCACTTTCAACTGAGAGATCACTTGTTGTTCTTGGTGTTGCAGATGCCGTTCATATTGCAACCTATTATGTGGGAAGCACATTGTTTGAACAATTGACAGAGAGATTTGGCGGCCCCGCTGCATCTGCTTATGCATCAAGAAGCGGTGGACCTGCAGGTGTGGTCCCAGGTGGTATGCAGGTTGTTCCATATGTTCCACAACCAGCTGGTGGAAACTATGGTCACCCTGACAACCATCGTCGTTCTGACCGTGGATCTCACCATACTCCTGGAAACAGCTATGCCCAACCATACGGTCAAGGACAAGCACCTCATCAACAGCCAGCTGCTGCTGCACATTACGGTGGACACGCTTCTCCAGCCGTTGGCGGTTATGGTGGAGTGGGTCCACAACAACCACAACAAGCTGGCCACGCTGTTCCTCAACCACATGGTGCTACTGGCCCACAAGGTCAACCTATGCCAGGTGCTATCCCTGGTCAACCCTTAACACAACAAATATTCATTCCAAATGATATGGTTGGAGCTATAATTGGTAAAGGTGGTGCCAAGATTAATGAAATCAGACAACTCAGTGGTAGTGTCATTAAGATCAATGAGCCCCAAGATAATTCAAATGAGAGACTGGTTACAATTACAGGAACAGCAGAGTGTAATCAAATGGCCTTGTAAGTTTCCTCTTTTTTCAATATTATTCTCAGATTACTAATATATCAATAGATACATGCTCTACTCAAGGCTAGAGAGTGAACGTCACCGAGCTTCAAGCTAAATCTAAGTTGATATATGAAAAGGGTTAAATACGGGCAAGGAAAAGGAATTCCTTTGGCAATATGTGTTATTAAAAATCAGAAATGAATCTTTTGATGGATGTTAGTGGCCTGGTTGGCGGAATGGTGGCTTGCTTGCTTTTTCATGGCGTATATTTCCCTTGGGAGTGAAAAGATCTCTCTAAACAATTGATAAGAAAAAGTTAATGATGGGAGAATGAGATCCTGATTGATTGATTGATTGATTGATTGATGGGAATCTGGTCCACGATTTGTATGGGAAATTAAGTGCATGGAAACGAGAATGATGGGAAAGATGCTAATAGGGAAACTGGTATGCAAGGAAAATCATGATGCATGATGCATGATAGGCTAGAGTGATGTGAATTGTGAAAAATTGCTATGTTATGATATGAGGATCTCTTGATTGTGTCCGTGGGATTGGAGACGCATTTGAAATTGAGGTGAGCTGAGGTGAGGTCAGGTGAGATGGGATGATGATGTATAGGTAGCTGGGATGGATTTGTGAGTTGGTGATGTTTGGATTACTAATTGTGTGTCGTGTTGTCTTTCTTGTATGTGATATTTTGCCATGCGGGTTGGATCAATAATATGTATTGACTTGATGATTCTATAATAAAATGTTGATTTGTAGGAGCTACTGTTAGGAGATAGTGAGTGAGTTTGGAAATCAAAGTTTAGGAATTTATGCAACTGGTGATGTGATCTGAGCTGCTGACATCATAAGTGCCGTGTTGGGTGGGGTAAGTAAGTACCTAGGTGGTAGGTAAGGGAAGACTTCAAATATTTATCTACCTATGTTAGCTGGTGGTTTGTCACTCACTGTAGCTATTTGTTATTTGTTATCTATCATATAACTCCTGGTATAGATATATTGAGTCCAAAATTCTGTTCTTTTTTCCATTTCGGCTTCGATCTCCATTTCGATACTTTGTCTGCACTTGGATAACCCGGACGGCTTGGACGGCTTGAACGGCTTGGGATATAGATACAGCCGAGTACGAGAGGCTTGGTGGATAGACGTGTTGGGAATCTAGATACAGATTCAATCAGAGATACGTAAGTTAGGGAAGAAGAAAATAGTGTCGAGATGGCTATGCGGTCGGTGGTTAGTGGGTCTGAATTTGATGGACCGGTCACGGAAATCGTAAGGATTGGGTTGAGAGGGGAGATAGGGGGAGGCGATCTGGAGGGGGAGGGGGAGGGAGAGGCGGAAGAGGCGGCGAGGATTTGTAAGTGTGTTTTCTTTTTCTTGGGGCGGGGGTTGGAGTTGGGGATGAGATTGGGGATGAAATACATGTAAAGCTGGTTTTGTATGGGGATGGATCTAAGTAGGGTAATGCTTCAAGTGAGAGCTTAGAAGTGAGAGTGCCCGGATGAGAGATGAGTGATCACGAGTGTGTTGAATTCAGTTTGCAATGAGGGGAATCGGGAGAAGAATGGGAGGGGGAGTCATTGAGTGCGCGGGCTTACTTGGATTCAAACTTTTCACGGTTCGAATTCGGCTTGATGGAACGGATAGACGGATGAATGGGCGAATGGAAGGACGGACGGATGAAATTCAAAGAACCAGACTAATCAGATATAACCAATATAGGGCGTGAAACTCTAGATACAATTGCGGCCCAAAAAGGATGTACAAATTCTTATTATGGTGGAACATTGGAGGATGATGGAGTGTTGATTTGGTGTATTGGTTTGATTTCCCCTTTTATTGCTTCTTTTACCGATTTCAACTGCGTTGAGAACTTTCCTGTCACTTATTGTTTGCTCTTCATTTTCTGCATATCTATCCCCTCCACTCGAATTTCCCATGATCTTCTTACACAAGTCCAAATCTGGATATATCTATACTGACCCCCAATCCAAAGACTGGACATCCCTCGCTCCCCACAAAGCCTTTATGGATTCGCCAGCCTACCCCGCCTTTTTAGAAAACCTGCAGCCGATTGTGGGAAGTGTGGAAATCATACATGCAAGCAAATTGGATGTTGCGGGCGCTATCGCAAAAGGAAATGCGGGGCAGAAGGGGGGCGTCATGGAAGTTGCTACGTTTTTTGATGTGGAGGATGTTTTTCTTGAGGTAGGTGGTGTTTTATGTTATATTTATCATTTGTTGTCTCCATCCAAATCTAAATCTAAAATTCGATGGATTGAAAGAAGAGCGAGGATGAGAGGATGGGAATCAGATCAAGTAGAAGACTAAGGGAGACAAACAGGGAGTAGAGAACTTCAAAACCGCAATCCGCAAGCTTCACACAGAGAAGAAAATCGTGGGGTTTCTTGGCGTGATAGATTCCGGAGAGGTAATCGAGAAGATCGCTAAGAATAAAGAGGCGATGGAGGAAGAAAAGGGGAGAGCTTTGATTATAATGCTAGGCTGGGAGAGTATGGAGGCTCATATGGTGGGTATTCATTTATTACTTTATTCTTTCTTTTCTAGTCCTGGAGATTTGAGGCCGGTTGTGATATAGTGGTGGGAGTTTGTAGATAGGGAGATGGAAGAATTTTGGGGCTAATGTGAGATTTGAAAATTAGGCATTCAGAGAGACAAAGGAATTTGCGGACAGTACAGGATTTTTGAGAAAGGGAACTAGTGGGGCAGACATGGTGAGTTTCTTTGCACTCTTTCTTTTTCGTTTGTGGTATTCTGGAGATGATAAGATGGGATGGGATCGTGAGAAGAGGGGTATGAGAGAATGGATAGCTAACTTATATATCAGTTCCATGTAGCGTTTAAAAATGCATGAATATGTGATGCGGACTAATAGATATTTCTGCATTATAATAAAACTCATACCATTCATACAATTCAATGCATCCTCCCATATCGAATATCCATACAAATGTTACTCACTCCTCAGTCTTCCATTCTGGAAATCTCAAAGTCAAATAAGAGTTATCCGGTATCATAAACATATATCAAACAATCACTTCTCCATAGCCCGAAATATCTTGAAATATGCTCTATTGTGACTGATATATCGAATAGTCACACGAACTAATTAAGGATATTATATATGTAGGTAATAAAAGAAGTCTTTAATTTTTGCTTCGGGGTGTTACTACTGCATACATATAATACATACGCGTGTAACGAAATTCTCAAGTAGATTTTCATATTGGAATTTTCTTTCTGTGTATGTAATATTATATTGTAAAATATAATCGATATACTAAGATATATCATCGATCTATGCTTATTAGTCTTGATACCTGGGTAGATATGTTGTATATGTTCTATATCAATATAAGATACCTACCTATAGTTATCAACTCTCGAATAGTTAATTAATCTCGTTTATTCGGTTAGAATTTAGTTGGGTGTTAGGAAGAGGGGGGGAGAGAGAATAGGAAACTAATGAATGAACTTGATATATACTACCTGCCATATAGATATTACAAGCGAGATATTCACCTCTTTATGTATTCATGTATTCATCTCTTCATCTCTTCATAGGCACCTATACGAATAAGAAAACTCACACTACACTGCAACTATTTTCATCCTCTGACCATATAACACTTCTTCTACTCCCACTCCCGCTCCCACACTATCTACATCTACATCTACATCTACAAATACACACCCCAGATTCCCACTCGCCATCTCTCACCCACTACACTCACTCACACCCACACACACATATATACATACAAATCCAAACCACCTACCCGCAATATCCACACACCTCTCCAGCTCCCCGCTCCCAACTATCATACATAGTTTTCTATAAGATTAAAACACTTTATATATCTAGGTAATATATCGATATGAATATCGATATCGTTATCAAAATCCATACATATAAGATTTCATCGCCCGGGTACTATAGTTCATTAGTGCTTTTTCTATTACATTGTATTATATTATATTGTATTAATATTGTATTATACTATATATGTTATTCGATCTGTAATCTGTTACTTGTCTTGCTAGATATCAAATAGAAGTTATAAACTATAAACTATAAATTATCAATCACAAATTCATAAATCTACAACAAATAAACAATACTCCATTCACCCCTCCAAATATCCCACACATACTATATATAATATATAATACGATACCCTCTCCCTATCATCTAAACTCATTCCCCCCCCTCCCCCCTACCTCCCCCATTGATTCTCTATAAGTATATCATATCTATCTCTCTATCTATCTCTCTATTTCTCTATCTTTAATAATCATATATCCATATCTCTTTCTCTCTCTTTTTCATCCTTTATATACATACATACACAAACAAGCACACTCTCACTCACCTATTATTTATCAAACGAGTCAAAAGCTTTAATACAATGTTTTCAAGACATGGAGAATATCTTGGAGTGTTAATGCATGTTCGAAAAGTAACCCGGAGGGATAGGGGAAGGAGGATGAGTTTTGAAGAAACTATATTATACATTTGTATAGCCATCGGGGATAGGATTTCAGACTGGAGAAAAACGGAGAAGATCACCCAATCACTAAAGTTCCAAACAGAGGTAGGTATACAAACAAATATATTACACTCAAGATTATTATACTTGAGAAAATTACTTCCCCTCCAATATCATTAATTCATATCCATATTCATATTCGTACCCATTCATCCAACCCAGAACCCTCCAGACCGCGCAACCCCAAACCAGCCTCATGCAATCCAATCCAACCAATTGATCATTTTCTTCTTAAAACAAAACAGTATCATGATATCATTCGTACATATAGCAACCATTCAGCCCATCTCAACCTTTCATTTTTTGCATCCAATGCAATGCACAACGCCCGCCAGCCATGCATGTAAATAAATCATTTAGCATGCGAAACGATTTCCGCATAAACATCATCCGGAATTTTCTTGATGATAGTAAGTGTAACTTCTTTAATGGTATCTGCTTGTAAAGGAGGGAAAGATCTGAGAATCTTCGTAGGACTGTTATTTTCGTTAGCCGAATTCATATATAGTAGAAGCAACCCCCAGAACTTACCTAGGAGAACTCATTATTGAATGCCTGAGAATGACAAGTTGTGCCACAATACAAAGAATATTGAGATGAGCACCATAGGCAAATAAGAAATCCCAAAGACGAAGTACCTCGGGTAATGGAGGGGTACATGCGCACAGAGTGAGTACTGAAGGGAAAGCATAAATTTCTGCACTCATACCCTTTCCAATCAGATACAGACTCAATTTTGGATCAACAATAGCTAGAACTTTATCCACTAATGCCAGTCCTTTATGAACACCATCCATGGCACCCCTCACATAACCAGGAACTTCGGTTGTTATGAAGCGATGAAAAGCAGCAAATGCTTCGGACTCGCTACGGGCAGCATAGAGAAAGGGTGCAGCGAGTACATTCATGCCTTGAACATATGTACCCGGTTCTCCAGCCCCGACATCAGAACCTTCTGTTGTTAAAGTCAGAGCACGAGCTCTAGATCTCATGCTTGGTGATGATGGACCTCGTTCCGGAGAACCTTGAATAGCCGCCTCCATAATCTGTCTATTCTGTATATTTCGATATTCTGCTCGCGCCTCTTTCGCATCGTGTAATCTCCATGCTACTGCATTCAAGAGTCGGATTAAGCTTGCCTCACTAACTCTACGTCGAAAAAGAGGATCGGTGGCTAGAGTTCGAAAAGTATCATTTCGAATTTTGGAATATGCGGGAGATGCACCGCGATGGATCAGAGAGAGATATGCGTCGGTTTCAAGGGTAGGTGCATTGAGTAATATAAGCCAGATGTAAATGCGCAAAGAGGACTGTTGACAAATAAGTATCCAGTAGCAGAAGTGGTAGAGTAGAGAGGGGGAAATTGACAAACCATTCCGTCGCTATCACTCTTAACCCCTTGATCCAATATCTTCAATCTCATACTCTCCAAACTTCCAATTATATCTCCATCGGGGGGACCCTCCCTAAGCAGACGGTCTAATGACATACTCTCTGTCGCAGTAAGTTTTCTGTTTGATGTAGGGCGCCTCATCGAAGAAGTTGGGACTGGGACTATGTTCGTGACATCACTATTGGATCTTGCTCTGGAATGAGTTGTAGTTGAAGATTGTGTGGCATCTTTTGGCACGGGCGGAATAATCTTTTGCAAAGCTTGCTTATGTTGTTGTGAGATCAGGGATGGTTGATTGAATGATGAACCTAGAGTGTGCGCGGACTGTAATCTTCTTAAAGCTCGGCGGGGAGATGCTGGCGGATCGAGGACAGAATGATTTGGAGGGGCCAGCGTCGGAAATTGAAATGCGTCTTTGGTGGGGGATGAAGATGCCATTTTGCTATCGCATTGTTTGTTGATGTAGGATTAAGGATACAGGAGACAGGATACGGATGAAGTGACGGAGTGATGGTAATAAATTCGATTGTTTGTTCTTGAGATTGAGATCCAAAATGGTGAATATGATTATGTGAATGCAATCAATCGCATATAGTATGCTATCATTCTATTTTCTGTTGTACTGTCTGTTATCAAATTGTCAAATTGAGTTGTTGTCATGTCAGCAGAAGTCTGAGCGAAGTCTGAAATGTGAAGGATGAAGTGAAGTGTGAAGTGTGAAGTGTGAAGTGTGAAGCGTGGTTCAAGTGAAGCCGTGGCTGGTAAACCGCGAATTTTCGTGATAACACTTATACATACCTACATACATGTACATAACTTACGACAACCACAAAAAAGCTACCTACCTAATGTACAAACCTACAACGATATTGTCAATGCTTTGTTCAGATGTTGACTGAAGTAGAATGACAATGAAATCCTTCTCAATGTCTTTCTGCTTTGACTTCAATCCAAGAACAACATGTCGACAAGAGACGTACCTAGGGACCTACCTAGGTACAGACACAGGTTCTGGAAGACCGCGAAAGGCCGCATGGAAATACTATCACGTGATTATATATCATGTGATATTGGATCGATTTTCCACTTCGACATGAGTCTTCAAATCGTGGAAATTTGGAGGCAAAAGAGGAAGCTTGATCGGATTTTGAAATCGTTCTCGACAATAATCTCTCATCGACGCGGTGAAGACTTTATTCTATCAGCCCCAAACGCTCCATCCGCAGACCCTATTGTTAGGACTAACTCATATTGTACCTCCCAAGACATTTGGCTGACGGGAGGTTCCTTCATCCTCATCTCCGCGGGTTCTTGTTGGTAAGGGAATGATACTATCTCCAGTCTGGTGGTCTCGACGTTCAATAATCAAATACAATTTTGCACTCCATCCCATTTACAATACCGATCTCAGCTCAGGAATATTAGCTTTTAAGCCTCCAAGCCTTTCAAGCCTCCAGAATTTTGAAATTATCATGATGTCTCGGAACTTTTCCAAGCCTCTTTTCATTCTTATCGCATCTTATCGGATTGCGATCTTCACCCCTCCCATTGCATCATGAAGCAAAACGGTCATTGGGTGGAGATTTCCCAATGGATAATCCGCGTGCTGCAACTTGCATGAGCAAGGTTTGAGCTACCCTTGCCTGGCAATAGCCGAATTTACTGCTTGAAAGAGACAGCTTTGTGAAATTGTCGAAAATCTTGGAGAGCTGATCTTTTTTTATTCCCTATACTATACAATAGACTCACAAGGAAATCAATGAGAAACGCCATATCAATGGGTCATTTCTTCATTTCTTCATTTCTTCATTCATTCTCTCCCTTTCTCTTTATTCCTTGCCGCCAGTGATTGGGTAATGTACACAATAGAGTTTTCAGCTGTTCAAATTTCCAAGATTCCAGATGGAAAGAAAGCTTTTTTTAATGTTTTCCTTTGTCTTCTTTTGGTCCCTGGAGATCTCTCTCCTTCATCTTCGCTTGACACTAATTTATAATTTCGAAAAACTAGATCACTTTTAGCGAATTGCGTGCTCGGCAAATACGTCGATATGTTGAAAATATTCCCACCTCGCCCACCTCGCCCACTTCATCCACTACAAGTCCATTTATTTTGTTCCGGATTCACAAAGAGCTGTCCCCATTTCCCTTGGTCTCCCTTGGTTCCCTTGCTCTGCTTGGGGGTTTATACGGAAGATCGAGGCGGAAACTCTGTGTTCAACCAAATTAAGATCGGGGTAAAGAAAGCATAATTATGGCAACAATGGTAATGATGATTACATACCCACTAAAATGTGGTGCGTGTAACACTAGATCAACTTTGCCATGAAATAGACTGACAGGACAGTACGAAGTATACTACCGAGACTGCCTATGAAAAGAAGAGAATTTTACAGTAGAGAAGAACTCCGCTGTGAGAAGAAATGGGTAAAGAAATGGCTAGAGAAATGGCCAGAGTGTATTTCTAATCCCCCTGATAAATGACTTCCCCATATTATTCGTACACCGAATAACGGTGGTTACGTTTACGCCCAAATCAATTTAAGACATTTGATTGTGAATTGAGGTTCGAACTTATACCCTTGGTCCCTTGGAGATTGAAGGGCTGTTTCTAGAGTCCAGAGTACCTACAGTACCTCTTCTCGAATCTTGAATCTTGAGTCTCGATACATCTCAAAGCTGTAGGACACTCCCTACCCTGATGTATCAAGAAAGAGTAGCCATCCGCGACTGCCATCTCCACGTCCCCATAACCAGAAAACCGAATTCTAGAAATTTAGAGAATACCAGTTAAAATACATACCAAACCCATTCTTAACCATTATTATTGGATTATTACCATAAGCAGGTACTTTGGCCATTTTCAGATATACATCCATCAAACCACTTTATATTGTACCCTTGTCAACTAATGTCATCTCTCCAGCACGATCCCGTCACCACGAATATCCTCTTCCATTTCGAGACAAATCTCCCGCAAGTCTCTCTAGCTTCACAGTAGTATAATATTAAAACCCCCAAACTCGAAGAATTTGCAAGCCCATTACACTTGGCTGGACGTCTACTACCAAAGTATTTCAATTCAAAAGGCTCCAAATTCCGGATCAGCCTAAGGTTACACACAGGGATTCACTTATTTACCTGGTCGTTTCCTTTGCTCTTCTCTCTTCCATCTTATTCATCCACGAGCACGCAATACATTGGTGGCGCACCCCCAAATTTCAAAGAGGTCAATTGCTGAATGCCACTCTTGGATCACGTCTTACCTTTTCAAGTCTTTCGAGAACAAAAGCCTCTTTTATACAATTAGAAGCTGCACTATCTATTCCAGCTTTCGACCTGCATTTGAATAGTTCCGATGTCAGACAATTTTACTTTTTATTAAATCCCATTTTTCTTCAATTGTCAGATACAAAATCATCTGATTTCGACCCGACTTTCTGGGAGCAGATACGGCTATATCAGCCCTGCATCCGCTCATAAAGTTACAGATTCTTGGATAACCATCTGGGAGTAACTTGCAGATCGCCTTGTCATATCTGTCAGGTCAGATCTACTGACACCCACCCTTTGCGGAATAGCCTTTTTTGTCCACTTAATCTTTCGCTATCTCAGGTTTCACAGCCAAGTTGCTTTTTACCACAATGGCTGCTACCAAAGTTGGCCACGGATTGGCTAAGGTCCTCGGTATCAAACTCAACTATCGCGATGAACTCAACAGTCAGGAGATTCTACGAGGAGAGTCAGTCTTCTCCATTCAAACAGCCGATACATTCGTAGAGGAAGAACCTCGAAGTCTAGAATGGATCCAGGATACCCTTCCAAATCGACACGATCTCGCCGCTTATGGCCGCTCGCTATTTCCATTTTTAAGTTGGATTGGATGCTATAATTTGCAATGGTTGTTTGGAGATTTGGTAGCTGGTGAGTAGTACCGAATACTTTCTGATGAGTCTGATTATTGATGTCGATCAGGTATTACTATCGGTGCTGTCGTCGTACCTCAGGGTATGGCTTATGCTACCCTCGCTGAGCTCGAACCTCAATTCGGTCTTTACTCATCCTTCATGGGAGTTCTTGTCTACTGGTTTTTCGCTACGTCAAAGGATATCACTATCGGACCTGTTGCTGTCATGTCGACTCTCGTTGGTCAAATTTTGGTGAAAGCTGCTGTCACCCATCCTGATGTTCCTGGCCATGTCATTGCATCTTGTTTGGCTGTAATTGCTGGTTGCATCATTGCTTTTATTGGACTTATTCGATGCGGTTGGATTGTCGATTTGATTTCTCTCACTTCCATTTCGGCATTCATGACTGGTTCCGCTATCAATATTGCTGTTGGACAAGTTCCAACCTTGATGGGTATCACAGGCTTCAGCTCTAGAGCTTCAACCTATAAGGTTGTGATCAACACATTGAAGGGTCTTCCCAATACAAAACTTGATGCAGCCATCGGCTTGACAGCCCTTTTCCTGTTGTATGCGCTTAGAGCTGTAAGTTGTGAACCTTTGCCAACACCTTGATCATTACTAATTATCATTTTTAGGCTTGTAATTATGGAGCTAAGAAGTTCCCAAACCACAAAAGAACATTCTTCTTCGCCGCAACTCTTCGAACCGTATTTGTTATTTTGTTATACACATTGGTTAGTTGGCTTGTTAACATGCATCATCGCAAGAAGCCACTCTTCAAGATTCTCGGTAAAGTTCCACGAGGATTTCAAAATGCTGCCGTGCCAGAAGTCAACTCTTCGATTATCAACGTCTTTGTAGGAGATTTACCAGCCACTGTCATCGTTCTCCTTATCGAGCACATCGCAATTTCGAAATCCTTCGGACGTGTCAACAACTATGTTATCAACCCATCTCAGGAGATGGTAGCTATTGGTGTCACCAACATCTTTGGCGCTTTCCTTGGTGGTTATCCAGTTACCGGTTCTTTCTCTCGTACAGCTATCAAATCGAAGGCTGGTGTTCGAACTCCATTCGCTGGTGTCATAACCGCTGTCATCGTTCTTCTTGCTATTTACGCACTTACGGCAGTCTTCTTTTACATTCCAAGTGCAGCTTTGTCTGCAGTCATTATTCACGCTGTCGGAGATCTCATCACACCCCCAAATACTGTCTATCAATTCTGGCGTGTATCCCCTCTCGAGGTTCCGATTTTCTTCGCAGGTGTCATTGTTACCGTTTTTACCACCATTGAAGATGGTATCTACGTAACTATATGCGTTTCATTCGCCGTTCTCATTTTCCGAATTATTAAGGCTAGAGGACGCTTTCTTGGTAAAGTCAAAGTTACTTCAATCGGAGGTGAAATTGCCGAATATAGATCAGCACCCTTGGTCGACAATGGCACTTTCCCAAAATCTGATGCCACTCAATTCGAAGATTCTGGATCCCGAACAGTCTTCCTTCCTTTTGACCACGGTGATGGAACTAATCCAGAGGTTGATGTTCAAACCCCTTATCCTGGCATCTTCATCTATCGATTCTCAGAAGGATTTAATTATCCAAACGCCAATCACTACCTCGATCACCTTACCAATACAGTCTTCGCAACAACCCGTCGAACTAACCCTAACCATTACGCTCGACCTGGTGATCGCCCATGGAATGACCCTGGTCCACGTCGCGGCAAAGCTCCTGAAGATCATAGCGACCGCCCTACCCTCAAAGCTATCATCCTCGACTTCAGCTCCGTTAACAATGTCGATATAACCTCCATCCAACAACTCATCGATGTCCGTAATCAACTCGATACTTATGCATCTCCTTCAGTCGTAGACTGGCATTTCACCTCTATCAATAACCGCTGGACCAAACGTGCTCTCGTCGCCGCTGGATTCGGATACCCAACTCCCGAGGAAGAAGGATCACACCGCTGGAAGCCCATTTTCTCGGTTGCGGAAATGGGAGGTCAAGATAGTGCGGCAGCAGCAGCGGAAGCTGAAACCAACGAAAAAGAAATCAAGGAACAGCGTACGCGGGAACGGGATCTGAGAAATGGAGATCAAATTAGAGGAGATAGTGAGAGTGGAAGTGGTAGTGATTTGAAAGCTGTGTCGAAGAATGTCACGAGGTCGAGAACGGCTGTTGTTACCGGTCTGAATCGACCATTATTTCACGTCGATCTTACGAGTGCATTCCAGAGTGCCGTGGCAAATGTCAAAGCGAGAGAGGCGTTTGAGGAAAGAGGAGGTAGGGATACTGGGGTTGTGGCTTAAATTTTGGGGATTTTTGATATTTTTGGTTTTGGATTGGTTACTTTTTTGGTCGTTTTGATACCACGAGTGCTTGAATATGATGATAAAATTATGGGGTTGGCAGGATGTTGGATGACTGGTCGCGCTGTTTCTATACGAAGTAATGGTCACGTACCGGATTTGGATTCACGTCCTTGAATAATATATAAAGATTTATTTCTGTGGAAAAGTTCTCTTTCTTGTTTGAATTGCAACACGAAATTGTGATCTTGAAGTCTTTCTCGCCGTCGTCGACCTGCGTCACTTATGTGGGCTACGTCACTTTTGCAGTTGCATGCTACGCCGCGAATTTTATGATTCCATCAAGCCATACGCACCAAGCCAGCTCGAGCATAGATAGGAATCTACTATGTTAGATTTGTGTGCTCTCAAACTCTACACGCCAATGACATCCTTTGACGCAAAACATAGAGGGGCTGAGTTTGTCATACGCTTGTTCATCAGTCCAATTGTAAGTATCAATCCCCTCTTATCGAACAAAACAATTCAAACCACTCTAAATATGTGCCGCAGGCCAATGATCCAAAGTCCTTAGATAAGATAGGATGAACCCCTCCTAGCATTAATATAATTCCAACATGTTGGTAGATCATATTATGATGGCGATAAAGTAAGGCGAGGGGACTTTAAACTTGGTCATTCACAAAGTTCTCTCAAAATTCGATGTTGAAATCATCTCGCCATCAAGCTCTGAATATCTATTCCTAACCATGAGGACTACCACCTATCTAGCTCTCGTGGCTACGGGAGTATTGATCACCGTATATCTATACAAGAAACTCTCCGAATATCTCACCATCACAGACCTCGAACGCAAAAATGACTGCATGCAGCCAAGGAAATATCCACACAAAGATCCGTTTCTCGGACTCGATTTCTTCTTCAAGATGGGCGCCGCGATGAAAACAGGAAAAGTACTCCAGACAAACCGAGAACTATACGCCACGTATGGGAAAACCTTCCAGAGCAACTCCTGGGGAACACCAGTCATTCACACCTGCGAATCCGAGAACATCAAAACGGTCCTCGCGCTTTCGTTTGGGAGTTTCGGAAAGGTGAAGGTTAAGCCGGAGAAAGGAGGTGGATCGCTGGAGGCTCAGGGAATCATTACCGCGGATGGGAAGATATGGCAACGCTCGCGTGCGCTCGTTCGACCTACATTTCCGAGGGCTGAGATTTCTAATTTTGCGGCTTTGGAGAAACATGTCGCGCGCTTTTTGGATCTTCTTCCGCGTGATGACTCGACGGTTGATTTGCAACCGCTTACGAAGAATTTGGTATGGTGACTCTTTGCTTGCTGTTGTTTGTTTTATCGTGGCTGGCTCACCAGTATCTGCTTGTTTGACTGACTGTTTCCCAGCTTCTAGACATCTCCACCGAATTCCTATTCGGCGAATCGGTAGAATCTCAATCCCCAAATGCCCCCTTCGATGCTCGAGAATTCCTCAATGCATTCGATATGACCATGCGTGGTCTCGGCGCACGAATGATGCTCGGCAAGCTGAAATTCATTCGCGGTCGAGATATCGAGTGGAAAAAGGCTTTCGGGAAAGTGCACGCCTATATTGACAAACACGTCTCTCGGGTTCTGGAGAGTCAGAAGGGTGTAGAGAATAATGGAGATGAAGATGAGAGGACCACTCAAAAACAGTATATACTGTTGAACGAAATGGCAAAGGAAACGCAGGATGCGGTGGATTTACGCTATCAGCTTTTTCATGTATTTATCCCCGCTCACGATGCGACGGGGATAGCTGTTAGCGATATATTTTTCCATCTGGCTCGTGATGCGCATCGATGGGATAAATTGCGGAGAGAAGTACTCGCTGCGACGACCGGACAGACGCTGAGCTTCGAAATCCTTAAGTCGATGAAGTACTTACGATATGTGTCTAATGAAAGTATGTATACTTGTTTCTTGCTTGATAATGTTCAAAGATTCCCATATTCTTGGTATTTCCAAGTAATGTAAGATCCAGTCTAATCAACCGTTTTCATCAGGTCTCCGTCTTCACCCCACCGCAGGCTTTCTACGACGAGTATGCCACAAAGACACCATTTTACCACTTGGAGGAGGCCCTGATGGTAAGGCCCCCTTCCTAGTCAGAAAGGGCAGTAATATTACATGTGATATTCACGCATTACATCGCGACAAAGGCTACTGGGGTAATGATGTCGATGATTTTCGTCCCGAGAGATGGGAGACCTTGCGACCAACTTGGGAATACCTTCCGTTTTCAGGGGGGCCACGCATTTGCCCTGCTCAGCAGATGGTTTTTATTGACTCGGCGTATATCATCGTGAGGGTAATGCAGAAGCTCTCGAAAATGGAAAGTCGGGATTCGAGACCTTGGATGGAACGGTTTAGGATGGCGGTGGAGAATGGGAATGGGGTGAGAATCAAGTTGGTGCAGGATGAATTAGATGTTTAGGGGAAGTTTGAGGAGATTTCATACGTGATTGAACCGTACTGGAGCAAAATGCGTCCCACCCAGATTTTACTTCGTCTGATTCCTCTTAAAGTATTCGATAGAGTCAACAGATCGGCATATTTTAATAGGGAAACGAAAGGTTGTGTTGTGTAAAACGCCTCCGATAATGATATGTTTGTTAGAGGTATGTATATAGAGCTTGTTTATCATTTTCTCTCATCTTCCAGTGCGCCAACAAGATCCTCCCCTTGATCGCCTGGTCTGCCAAATTTCCGAACCAAATTTCTGGCCATAAAAAATCCACAAAACAAATATAACAGGCTCTATCCGCTACCTGAAGACTTTTCAGGGTACTTATGAAGTATAAAGTAATACGTAGACTGCACTCACAGAAGAAAAAGGAGATGCAGGAGGAAAATATTACGGAAACGCCACGTTAATTAGTACTGAGGTACGAGAGACTATAGATAGTAGTGAAAGAATCTGAGATACCAGAACGCAACCCAAAGCCAAAGCTACTGAAGGATCTGAATGTGAGAAGCCGAGGCAGATTGTAAAAAAATTGAATGGAGGAAAAGTCCTGTGATACCAGGCTTGATCCGTCAGAACTGGAAAACTAAGAAGGCAAATCTTCAATTAAAATCGTACTGGCTAGGTATTATACCACCTTAACCTACTAAATTGTCACTCACTGCCGTCCATTCTATCTATCTCATTCGTCCAGTTAACCCCGTCAAAATAAGACCAAATCAATTCCTTACTCCTCCTTGTCCGTTATTCAGCATCAATGACCCTCACCTCCCTCGCGACCACATTGCAAAGCTCAACCCTGATCCCCGCCCCTAGAAGTACATGTATCCACATTCTTTGCGTATCGCTTAGTCTATCATTCTCACTTTTGACTTCTACGAAGAGTACTTCTTGTTTTCTTCTCCTTTTGATGGTATCTTGTGACTCGTTTTTGGACTCTTTCTCCACTTGCAGCTCCTTCTTTTCCTCCCCAACCTCTTCGGGGGGTTCGATCTTGATATGTTCCTCTTCTTTCAATTCCTTTTTCACCGTCTCTTGTTGCGTTGCCTCATCCTCCACTTCATCCTCCACTCCATCATCCCATAAAAACAAATCCGGCACTCCACCCCCTCTCACCCGATATTCCTCCGCCATAACCCTCATCACCTTCCCCAACCCACTCCCAAAAGCCTCCACAATCCCCTCCAAGTCCTGCCTCTCGAACTCCCACTTCAAACCCACTACACACGTCTTTCTCTCCCCTTCCCTTTCCCAAACTCCCCTTATAATATCCGCTGCCATTCCATTCTCAATTTCCACAATTCTATGATTGATTTCCGACGCTCGAGCTTCATAGAATGACTCGGTGTGTAGGTCTAGAGGACAAGTTTGGTATTCTGTCTGAAATACATTGGGGATGTAAAGAAATAGGATGTCGAAAAAGAGGTATGCGAACAAAGTGCGTAGAATGCCACCTTCAGAGTGGTAGCCGCGAAACCCGAGGCTGCGATAGTAACTTAGACTTAATTGTTCAACGGAACATTCGGATGGGTTTGATGGAGATTCATATTCATCTAACCAAATGGTTTTGGTACTGCGTTGTCTCTCTTCAAATCCATTGGGTGCGCTGGATTTACGTCGGAGAGTTGTAGGTGTGAGATACGACTTTTTGATTTGAATTCCTTGAATAGTTGTTTCGATGGGCTTAGAGAGAAGAACATGCTCAAAATCGTGTTTTTCTCTCTTAGGAATCTTGAGTGTCTTCTCGAGTTTACGGATTCGTTTCTGTAAGTCGTAGTGGTAGATTGTATGACAATGTCGATCTTGAAGACCTTGCTCACATGTTTTGAGCGAAATGCGTTTCCAATGACGTTTTTGTTGTTCTGGATCTTTGATTCCTGGGGTTGGGAGGAGAGTATACATATAGTGTTCTTCTAGAAGAGCTTTGCGCTGATACCATGCACCCCTTCGTGCTGAACGAAAAAGCTTTTGAGAAAGGAGTTCAATGAGTAAAGCATATTCTTTTTCGTGGGACTTAAATCGTCCGAGTACGTAGAGGGCTTTATGTACAATGCGTGTATAGACCCATGCTGGAGAAAATCGGCGAAGGTAGCCACCCTCTCCACTTTCATATATGGAGTCTTCTTTGCGTTGTTCTTCTGCCAGGAGAATTTTCCAACGGGGATATATGGCTTCGAAAGTCTCAAGCACTTGGTCTAGGTCGGACTTGCGTGGATGGCCATCGAGAATGTTGTCGACGCGGTACTGCGTTCGAATTGAGGCTTCAAATTCGAGTAGGGTGGAGCGGGTGGGGAAGATGTTGGTTGATCGTGAGACAACATAGGAGGGGAAGTTACGGCGGGATATTCTGGCAAGAATGATTGTGGTTAGAGATTTATCGGTCCATTCAGTTGATCTGTAGAAGACGAGATGGACTCGTTCGAATAAGTTCAAAGCTGGTAGTGAAAGTCGTATACACGGTCCTGTGATAGCCATGATCTTTCTGAGGAAATGAACATCTCTGTTCATATGATCGAGACTGTCATCTTCTTCTTCGGGAATCGATCCATCTGGAGTCGTAGGGTTTGATTTCAAAGCACTATCGGCTCTTTTCAACCCAACATAACCGAGTCCAGCCTGCCTTTGACTTGTTTCACGAAGTGCTTTTAGTATATCAGCTTTATTTTTCCCTTGGACCTTGAGTTCTTTTGCTAAGCTCTTGAGTTCATCAAGGTTCAATAGGGATAATGCCTCATCTAAGGTTTTGATCTGATCTTCTGACGAATCAGCAAAAGTCAACGAGTCTCCAAGGACTGTTCCTTCGGGAGGTCCCAACTCTGCTGGATTGACTTGAACTGTTGCGGTTGATACTGGCAATACTCTGGTAGATTGCAGAACTTTCGAGGCTGCAGAAACATCCGTCAAATCCCCATGATAACCCAAACGGTTTATACGATGCCATGCTGAAGTTTTCCGTAAGAAAAGACGTACATACCTATGTTCGTTAGCTCTCAGAAGATATAATTTGGAGATAATAATCGGTCCTTACAGATATTGAGCTTCATAATCCAATTCTCTCCATTCATTGAAAACTTCCATTTCCTTCTCATCGAACAGATGCCCTTCATCCTCTAACACAGTTTCCAATGCAAGATTGAAAGCATCACTATAAATACTACTTTTACCCCTCTCCCAAGTCCTCCCAGTCAACCTCGCTTTGAGATCATCTGGAAGATTTTCATTCTCGGCACGCATTGCTTCATATTCAGCAATTGCATTCTTATTAATAACAACTGGTGGCAACGCACTCTCCAATTCCGTCACTCTAGGAGCCACAATCTGATCCGCTTCATCTTCCCCTTCATCTTCCGAATCGGGAATTTCCGTACTTCTGAATTGAATTGGACTTCGGATTCGTGGGGATAAAGGTAATGATTCATCTTCATCGGAAGGACACCGAGAACTAAGATCATCACCATCTATACTCTCTGCAGTTTTCAAACGCTTTGAAGGTGGCAATAATTTATCTTTAAAATCTTGCGGTATCTTACGTTGAGTTCTTCGATGTAGCATAACGTTGTGATTAGCGTTCTTAATTTCTTCGAGTACCATTATACCGAATGTTATGTATACAGAAGTACTTCATCCATCGCATATAATTTTATGGCAAGAACGTATCTTACATCCGCGTCTTCAAGCGCGTCAACCATTCCAATATACGCCTGAGCACGTTACCAGCTACTGTATATCATTCACCGCTTTGGCAGAAAGCAATTCTCCTCCACCCAATTACACAATCCAATCATAGCGACATAAACCTATACCCAAACCTTCATAAATCCACACCCAACTCCACATCCAGCATGTCGCAACCCGAAACACCATCACCCGAAATCAACCCTAACAGCACACCCAGCATCAGTTCAGCCGCGCATACCTATCAACTCGCGATGCAAACACAATCGTCCTCCACACCCCCCTCATCCACACCCTCCGGCGTACTCCAAATGCCGGGCGCAACACGCGATGTGGTTATGGAAGATGCGCCTCTTCATAGACCTGCAGTATGCCTTATACTTCCCCCAGACCCTGATCCTCCACCCATCCCTCCACTTTCTCCTTCCTTCCATCCTTCAAATTCAATTGGACGTTTCCTCTCGCGACTGTCTTCTGCACTAGAATTCTCTATACTTACTCATACAACTCTTTCACAGTCTCCAGCCGCTGCAATTCTCCCACCCACTGCTCAAACTCAATCGCAAACACATTCTCATTCACCCATTTTACCCCCCTCGCATCAAGCTTCCACTTCGTCTGCGAACATAAATCGCGAAACAGCTTCTCCAGCACCAGTTCCTGCGCGCACAAGTACGCCAGTACCGAAGGCAAATGGGAATGCGGAGAAGGAAAATTCTTCGAGAGCTACTAGCCAACATCCTGATACGGGGCCGTCATTGCCAACTGAAGCAAGTGTGCATGGAGCGCCGGCACGGGTTTATTTGAATCAGACTGTTACGGGAAGTTTGTTAGAGGGCATGAAACTATTAGCCAAGGACCAGTATGTACCTTGAATCTGCTGCCCAACAGGAATCTCTCACGGTGCGTATAAACTAACAATCATTTCTTAATAGACCAAAAGATCCTTTACGAGTATTGGGAGAATTTTTATTATCAAAATCTAAGGAGTTGGAAGGAGGGAATTAAAAATAGCTGGAGTTCAGATGCAATACCCCTAGACACATCAAAATCGTTCCAAGATGGGCGTTCAAGGAGTGAGATATCACGTTAAGATAATTGGACAATAATTGAGAACAAAGCTGGCGCTGGAGGTATTTCTTAATATTTAATTTGCTATTTAGTTTTTATGCCAATATAGCAGTACTCCTTCTCAAGAAAGTAGTATAGTTCGTGATGCAATTATGTCCACACCCCAACTCCATATCCATTTTGTCATGGTGAAACTTTTTATGCGACCATGGTGCTGGCAGTGGCACTCTCGTATCTCCAGGTTGGTGGGAGAACACCAACGGTCTTGTAGTAACGGGAGAGACGGTGGATACGGGATTCAATGAGAATCAAACGGAACTTGGAGTCCTTGTCCTTGCGGTTACGCTCGAGATGCTTGCGGACAGCGACGGCCTAGATTTAATGAATTAGTATAACTCAACGTTGGCTATGAGAATAGTATTGAACGAACCTTCTTGATCAACATGTAAAGGTCCTCTGGGATCTCTGGGGCAAGGCCTATTTTGTCACTCTGTCAGTCTATGACCAAGCAGAGGCGTTTGTAAAGATATAAATTGACACATCAAGGATGTACTATAATCCAATGATGGCATATATGGAACTATTCATGTAATATTGGATATCGTACCGTTGGACTTGAGGATTCTAAGAATCTTGTTACCTGTGGAAGTAAAAACGTTAGCATTCGTATTTCTCTCAAACTAAAATCCAGCCCGCATCAATTGCAGAACGAGGAAATCAACATACCAGTAACAACCTTGACTTGAGCAATACCGTGAGAATCTCTCAAGACAACACCGATTTGGGAAGGAGCAGCACCCTTCTTGGCAAGCTTGCAGATTTGGTCAACAACTTGCTCTGGGGTGGTCTTGAGCCACGAAGGAGGAGCGCGGGAGTATGGGAGAGCAGAGGAAGATATTCCCTTTCCGTTGGAGTGAAGACGACCCATTTTTGCGGTATTTGTCGACGGTGATTAAACTGGTCGTTAGATTGAGATTGTCGAGAGGTGTTAAAGATTTGAAAATGTTCGTCGTCGCAAAATTATGTGTGTGGATTGTTCGTCGCTTAGTTTACGCTAAGAGCTGGCATCTTCTGCGCTAGACTTAATCTTGACTAGCGCAATCTGGACATCATAAGAAATTTCTCAAGTTCAGAGCTCTTCATTTTCCCGACAACAATTTTGATTCACCGGCAGAAGTACTGATCAATTCATCTTAATTGATTGAGGATCAGCCTCATCTTTTGTACTATCTATTCGGAACATTCAATGGCGTTGCGCTATTAATTAAATGTAAGAGATTCCCTTTCCATTCACAATCGACCGAGAAGACACAATGATGATATTTCTTTTTACTATTTTTCTGGTACCTCTTGTTTTAGGACTCTCTGCGGAGGGAACAATGAACTAACTGAACATCTGATTAACCTTCTCGGTTGTTATTTTTTTATGATATTGTATATCTATACATGATCCGTAACTAACCTTGAAATAGAACACTTCCTTATAACCCAATTTCTCGCGTCGCAAAGGTCGACAATCTTGGAAAGCATGTAAGGTCTGGTGGATATCTGAAATGCCTATGGAGGATTCTATTTTCGTCCAACATCAATGTGCCAATCCAATTCTACGACCACGGTCAGCCTAGATTGATGACATTTTTACATATGATATTGTCAGTAATGCCCTTACTTCACGGTACAGGTAAGTTTACGGGATGGATTTGGATCTTGAGAATAGCATACTTCTCCAAGTGATGTGATGCTTAGTTGGCAAGAAAGAAAACTTCTTTGCTCTTTTATATAGAATACAATAATGTTTCTCAATGTCTTGTAATGCTGTCTTTCTATTTGATCGTCTTGTGTGATCTTTCTCGAATCGGTGATTTGCTTCACTTCATCCCGCATGATTCCATTGGAGTTCATGGGTTCATGGAATCAATCTAATTGGTGTGGAATTCTCTCGCCATCAACGAAGCAATTTCATTTGGTAATTGCAGTGTCGTATCCTCCCAGATCGTTTGCGTACAACCTCCATATATTTCTATCAAGGTTCTAATATATATCTACGTGAGCACTTCTACAAGCTTGTTGGACCTATTCATCAGTGCAAATCAAGACCACGAGTGATTACTTTGAAGTCATCAGATTCAGCCAATAAGCCTGTTCCCTAACTTGTCAAGTGTTCGTCCTGGCAACAACTCTCTTCTCAGGTTACCATCCCAATCTAACACAGACACACACTTCATAACTAAATAGAGACCTCCCTTCTAACCTTCCTCCGCGCTATCTTCCATGACACCCCTTACTTGATTTCCTTCTAGTTATCCTGATGCTACTTCTCAGCATGCATAATCTTGTAATCTTTTACCAACGAATTCGATTCGTCAGCCCGCCCCCGCAAATTATGAAGACCTACAAGGAGCGCTTCCGTCAAGAGCACTTTTGAAATCTTTCTATCTTAGCCTAATTGTTGAATGCGAGAGAGAAATAAACCAGCATGGGGCCGGATGTCATGAAGTTTAATATGAGGATCTAGTGGGTGTGAGAATGAATGAGTAAATGGAGAAAGAGGTTAATTCATACCTTTTCACCTCGGTGAACTCTTTAAGATACTCTCGCACAGTAAGTTTTTGACACATCATGATATTTCAAGACATTTCTATCATTTCCACACCATCACCACATCATTTGGCCATTCTTCACTTCAAGATTACTCACGTCCTTCCAGCAAAATAAGAAGCGAATCATGTGTGTCCCACTCACTTAGCGCAGATCTCTTCATCTACGCATCCACCGCAACATCAGTTAATGTTTTCTGGATAATGCTCTCTTTATCACTACCAGTATTCATAAAGAAAGGAGCGTATAGATACAGATTAAAGTAGATCGACTTTGCATGCGAAGTAGGCTCTTTTGGACTCAAGTCGCGTTTTGAATAAGCGAATGGGTTGACGGGCTTTGGGAGGAGGCTTAGATTGGGTAATTTAGAAGAAGAGGGGAGGGGAATGGAAGGAGTATCTGACCGGTGAAAATGAGGATCTCGTGATTGTGAATTTTCTGGTTGTATGAGGACATTAGTTAATTTTCCAATTGAAAAATTAATATTATTATCTATTGAGTCTAGAGCGGAGACGAAGGGGAAGATTCTAGGTAGATAGATACAGTATCCATTCCGAGGCACCGGTCATTACGATCTCAAGTTCGATTCAAGGCTCTCGGACTCTCCTGATCAGGTATGTGTATACAGAGAGTCTACGAGAAATGAGGAACTAACCTTCAACTTCTGAGTCCTGAGAGGAAATCCTTGCTAAAAATACAATTTCAAAGAGTCTAAACCCACTCTGAGACATTTAAAAGAATCGTAGATGTGGTGCTATGAATCGTGATGCAGAAGCGGGATTTTCGCTAGAAAATCACGGAGAGACGGGTCTCCATAGGCTGTACTCGAGTATATGATCAAGATTTTCTTTTCGTCGACACTACTCACTGTCTCTCGTGATTAGCTGGTACTGAATCCTCGTTATGAGATTGTTGCAAACAATATCCATCATCTGATTTCTGATGATATCGGGCTTCGATTAGCTCCTCACTAATACGGCAATGTCATGTTAAAGAGAGTGGATGCTTGTGTATGTGAAGACCCAAGGTCTTGTTGGATTCAAGAATTAGGGGAAGTCATATGAATACTGATGATGCTGTGGTTCAACAGTATCTAGCAACTTGAGCAAACTACGAGCTTAAAGATACTTGGTTTCTATCGGATGTTGTGGAATTGGCTTCATTACATCTCCATGATGGATACCAAACACCGTCAGAAGAATACATATACATCATGATCCAGCATAGTACAAACAGGAGTGAAACAATCAGATAACTGGTTTAGATATTTTTTATTTGATGTCATCATAATACATACAAACACTACTAATAAAGTACAGGTCGTCATTACATAGGCGGGGTATATCCCATACCTAATCCGAGATCTCGGGACGCGAGATCTCTATGTATACCTACTACAACTGTAGCAGTATTAGTACCCTCGAATCAGTAAGTTCGATGACCATTTCGGCCTATGAATGGGTATCTGGGTATCTGGGTATTGTAAACACATCATACCCCACCCCCCTCCATAATTCTATCCACCCGGTCGGAGCCCTTTCGTAGCCGACCGGCCTTTTCTTGGACAAAGGAAAAAGGGTTTGTTCCAGGTTTCGTCCTTTTTGTATCCTGACTTGATGATTCATGTAGGTGACTATCTAAAGTCTTTTCATCCCGCGTGGGGTGACGAGCCGGGCTCTCTATCTCTTCTAGTTCCATCGCCTAGCCAAGCCGCCGAGTCGCCAAGCCACCAAACTCCTGTTTGACCCTTCGTGAGGGACAGCATGAAACATCGCTAAAAAAAAATGCTTGAAAATAAATAAAACATACATGTTGAACCCATATCAGAATTTGTTTGTGTTTGAATTCATGGGTGGAGCATATGTTGTGGTTGAATCCCATGATTGTGGTGGATGGGGTTTGGAAAATGAACGTGACGGTGATTTATATCTTGCTTCTCTGCCAAAGTAGTCTGGCGTTTCTCGACCACTTTTTCGAACGGGTGAAATTGGGGTGACGGCGTCTGGAGTTTCGTATGCTTCTATGTTCTTGCTGTCACGTTGATCTCGATCCTTGCTAAGCATTTCGTATGACCTGGGATCTTTGAAGGCGTGAACATCGGCGCTGACGAATTCATTGTTGGGCTTTATTTTTCCACGGTACATTTCATACCAGCCTGTAATCATTGCCTTTCTTCCCAAGAATATTGCTGCCCAGAATCCATTGAACTAAATCATATTAGCACTTGAGTAAAATAACGATGACAATGGGGAGAACTTACGGATAGCATGACAAGGACTGCACCAACGGTAGCCTCGTTCACAACTAGAGATTTTGCTAAAGGTAAACACTCTTCTTTACCTCCACCAGTTCGCACCAAACAAGTTAACCACTGCTCGGCCTTGGTAGGATCCTTGAGGATATTTGTTTCTAAATCATCCATGAAGACAAACACAATCGCAAAGAATGCGACATCAGCGATAATCACTAGCACAATAGCGATACCTCTCCATTGTAGCTCAATCACTCGGCGAACTCGACGATATGCTTGTCGTGGTGAGACAGTGCGCACACTGTTGGTGTACGAAGGCAGAACTCCTGAAGTTTCCGTGGTGTTGGAATTGTCTGCGAGGGATGAAAGATACACTTTGATGCAGTAACCGAAAGTAACAAACTGGATGATAACGGTGGCGCCAGAGAATATTAGAAGAGGAATCCAGAAGTCCGCTAAACTGTTCTCGTGATTGATATGGCAAGTATCTCCAAATCGGAAGGAAACACCACTAAAGATCATTCCAAAACATAATGCAATGGCCGGTATTCCCCATCCAGTAGCAAGAGCTCCCCACATGAATGAATTTCCAATTATCACCTGCCAACAGATCTGTAGATGTAAGGCGAGGGACCTTAAGAAGACCCACATTACACCACACCAGCCTCCAGCCATTATGAATGCGCCGGAGATTGCACAAGTAAAGTTAGTGCTCATATCGTTCGGAGTGATCGCGTTATAGCATTGATCGGGGTTTGCGCTTAATGGTATAATGAAACCCAACTTTTGGCGACATATGTTAGGAAAAGGTTGATAGAAGGCACGGGGACCAGTGACTCACCTGCATCAAAACTGTAGCAATAACCAAGCAAATACTGAGATAGTGCCTGTGGGTCTTCTCGACTGGCAGAAATGCGAAGCATATCAACAAGTATATAGAACATACCATCGCCGCTACACTGACCCAATTGGCGGATTCGGTGAGGGTGTTGATGCTTTCACCGTAAAGCCATTCAGTTTGTGGACATGGCAAGCAGCAAACGACCCCCAAGGTGGTAGAGCAAAATCTTCCATCGGTAACTATATGTTGTCAGCATGGTGAAACGGACCGGAGAGTATGTAAGACATACAACCACCCGTCGATGGGAAGAGATCTGCCTCAAGGAACGGCGCTGGACACCTTCCCTGGCCAAAAACTGTCGAATTAGAGCCACTCATTGTGGATATGAGAATCAACAAGCGTGATAGAAGAACACCAAATCGATTGAAAATGACGGCAGCCGGGTGTGTGAACTTTCCTGATTCTCACACCGGACCGGCCGTATATCAATGGACGGAAAGGAAGCGTAAAAACACTATATGCTGTGGCGTTCTTGAGCTGTCATATACTTTTGGAAGTTAAACGTTTGTAATCGTCATGTGGTATATTACGAAACCAGTGATGGGAAAGTCTAGTATGTTTGAACGCTCGGTGGTGCGTAGGCCCGTGGGATATAGTACTGGAAGAGTTTCATAAGGCCATCGCCAGGTGCTTTAACAATACTTCAGACGATATCAAGAAAGCAGAGAGAATTCAAAAATGGAACTGGAACGTTTGTATGATACAGAGATGAGAAAAATAGAAACCGATCCAAATGGATAGAATGGGGAACACAAGCCTGCATATGTATAAGGCGACATAAGTGCAGTCTGAGTACCATGGGTGGAGTCTCGTAGCTTGGGACGCACGCGAGGGTCTTGCCCATGATGGTCCTCTGGCTCCATGATGAGCCAGGATTGGTCTTTCCTTATGCCTTCCTTGAAGGGACGGTAGGACGAATCCCTGTGAGAAGATGGTGTTCCGGCCAGCAAAAGACGCGGATGAAGTCTTGAGTATCAACTAGTGGTTGACCGGATTAGGATACAAATCCACCTTGCAGATTTGATTGGAAGAAAAGATTTGCGTGTAGAGGCACAATATTACAATATTCGAACAAGGAATATGGCATTCCTGGGTTATCGGAGAGAGAGGATACATTTGGGAGGAGGTTGCCAATTGGCAAGCTGAAGAGTGGTTGAGAAAGTTTTGGAGAAATACTGGTGATGGGTATTTTTTTCCGTGTCTAAGAAAATCTCGGCCAACGAGCTGAATCATTGGGTGTGAGAGTGTGGTAAGTTGATTGCCTTTGCATGGATACGATGACCAGGTCACCTTGCAATTTGCGTCTCCGGGGGATCCACTCTTGACTTTTCCACATTAGGTCTTTTCTCCATGGCTAATTGATACCATTGGATGATCGGGTTATTGGTTTATTGTTGACTGTTCTCAGATATAAGTTATAATTGGCACGGGCGAGGAAGAAATACCCAAGAAAGAAAATGAATTGAGTTGAATTGAATTGAACTCAATCCAACCCAACCCAACCGAACCAGAAGAGCGTCGATACAGAAAGCCACCACAAGGAATTACGAGGGGGAGGCGTTGTTTACTTGACTGTGTATTCCAAATTGCTCTGTTTATAGGTAGTCATCATCGACAACTGATTTCATTTTTCTTCTCGTTTTCCTATACCGAGCCGTGGCCCCCTCTTCCCCCTCAATTAGAACTCCGCAATCTGCTAGGAGGTAAATTGTAATACACCCTTTTCGCTTACAGGTACAAGCTTACAAGTTACGATTAGGCCTACACAAAAGGTGCTAGATGCTGGCCTACAAAAAGGTGCTAGATACTAGCTAACATATTCCGCAGTCCACTCACTCACCTGCCCACCCACCCATATTCCTTCACCTAATTGCAGATGTGCTGGTGGTGTAAACAAATATGCAGGTCCAAAGGTCGCGCGTAAGGTCGTATTTCATCATCATTCATGTTGCAACCCCTGATCAATATCACAAAAGCTTTATTGTAGTTTATCCGATCGATGATCTACTGTAGTCGAATTCCAATAGATGTGATCATGGTTCGGAAAGAAAAAGATCATATTTCCTTAAACAGAGTTTGGAAGATCGTACTACCCCAAAGGTCCACTGAACAAGAAGCGAGTCGCGACCTCGGATTTTTAATTTGAAATTGAGGATCCGACGATTTCAAACCTTTGATACTCGTGTATATCATACTTTGTACTAAGACCGTAAAGTATCTAATAAACACGATAAGACTTGGGTAACCTAGATACTTGAGGCAATGTCGATTCGAAAGCTGTTGACTTAATTTTGACAGGTGGGTCTGAAATCATGCGATTGGACTTCGCAATTGAACACAACGCCAACGAGAACGGAAAGTTCAAGCCAGGCGATATGTATGGCAAGACTTCCATGTATTGTCGAAGTCACGCCTTCCCATGGATTCTTTCTACCGGTGAATTTAATATGTATGGAAGCAAAGAAGCCACCGTGTAGTGCGTACTAGAACATGTTGTACTAAATAGGCTCGGTACATTTGATATTTGGCACAATATCGTGCCGTCTCACTCAAACACACCATACGAAAGGTCATTCTTTAACTACTGTACCGTATTTTGTTAGTCCTCCTGGAATTCGTGTACACTTTGTTGGAATCGACCCGCGATCTTGCCACAACTTCCACTTTTTGTCCACGCAATGAGGCTGGGCAGAGTGGCTTGAATATCATGCAGAAAGACGGAGAGGCAAAGTCAGTCATTATGAAATCATAACAATATCAGCCAGCCAGCTATCCACCATGCAAACACGTCAACGTCAAGTCTCATCCAAAGGATAGACAATCGACAAAGTCGAAAAAGGAAGTGCTCTCGTTTATGTTTACATTTACATAATCATCTGCATGTCGGCAGGATCGGGTCTGGAAAAGTAGTGGAGGCCAGCAAACTGTTGTTTACCGTCCCACAGTGCCCTGAAGCTAATGATTGGTTTGAAGCTAATGTAGATGAAATAGTCTAGTCCATCATAGCAGGTACCGGAGAACCCCGCTGCTTTGAAAAAACTGCTCTTCAGCATGCTGAGAGGTTGAATTCTTTACGACCATCCCCACGCCATTATCCGCCAAAGTTGATATCACAACGACATCTCATGTTCAAGGTACTGTTGGTTGTAACTTTGACGCCGAAGCTGACGTCTGTTGGCCATCGTACAAGCGTAATAGCATGAATGATATTGCTGCCGCGAAGGGATTACTCTTGAATTCTGGATCTGTAGTCTCTACTAACCTATCAACCACCCGCAGAAGGATCTGTTTTAAGTGGCAATGATCGTCCAACATCTCCGAAAAGGACCCTCATTCTTATACCGTCATCCACTTTGGGAATCTATGCTGCGGGGCCGGCCGTCGATTATGTTTATCAATCTTGACTCGAATGGAGAGTCATTTGCCAAAATTTTGATTTATATTTGAGAAAGGTATTTGATGCAAGGCAGATTGAATCTCTGCCTGGCTGGATTCTGAATCTCTACTTCGCATATCGGCTCCAGGTTTTTATAAATGCTCATTTCGCGTACAAGAGAAGAGGTGTGGTCACTGCGTACATCGCCCGTACGTCGCCGCCCAGATGGCCCCCAAAATCAGCTCGTTTAATCCCAGTGCAAAACAACTGCAATTACAAAAATAATATCTGTGCTACGAGTAGGTACCTGCTTTCCTGCAATACCGCATACTTTCTTGCATTACAATTGAAATTATTGGGTACTACTTCCCCTTGATTGCTATACTGCTCATTCTTATCTGTCTATTAAAATCCTATCAAAGCTGGTAGGGTGAACAGGAAATGTACACACTCGTCACGAGCACGTGGTAGTGGAGACTCCCTTCGTTTGACCCTCTTTGTCTCACGCGTCGATCTATCGTTCATGTATGAATATCGTCATCCTCGTTCATTTAGAAACATGGACATTGTTCATGCAATAGAAGTTCACAAAGATTTCTCACGGATCAAATTCTCGCCGGCTTGTATCCATAGGTAGTTTCAGACATATCACATCGGCACTCACGCTACAGAACCTTCATAAGACCCTCTGAGCACTGTGACGATAGACCATAATATTTGGTAATATTTACATTGCTAATTTTACACACTCGATTTTCTTGCCTACAACGTTCGCGCGGCAATTTTATCCTCGCCTATCTAGACTGTGCCCCCTCAGCCTTCCTCCGAATGACATGCTGTGTATAAGATTGTTATTATCTTTCCAATCACGAGCTGAGAATGAAGAGTAATTTCTGCTTTCAAGGGACATGCGCTATCCCACTATCCTGATTAAAAAAAACATTGCAGAAACTCCCTCTGCATCTTCAACCTAACTCCATAATTGCTCTTTATCAATATTCCAGAATCATCAAGTATTTCAAACTGATTTTGCTTCATCCTTCCGCTAGATAACAATTCCTCGCTAGTATTGAAAGTTCACGAACCAGTTCCTCGTCTACGGAGTATCGACAATCTCCCACTTCTAGAAGCAATATTTTTTTTAGAACATATCACACAACCGTCGTAACAGCTAAGCCCTACGGATTTGAAGACTAACTATAACAACGCTTAGGCTTAAATTCCTTTTGATGCCTCACTCCATATTACAAACCAACCAGTTGAATGACCGCTGAAGGTTTATGCTGTCATTGTATCAGGATTCAAAATGAGATATGAGAGACGCACTGACCTTCTATGTCTACCTCATTCTGGCTTCACCATCAATTTCAACATCACACAATCCGCATTGCATCGGATAACATCCCAAATGATACATATATAAATATGTACTCTGCACCTCTGTCCAGATATCAAGATCACGACCGAGACTCCGACCCGACTACTTGGAACAGCTCGAGACTCGAATCTATTACTAGGTATATACCTTAGCACGTCCAAATTAATCAATCCCTTACGCTGTACATAAGTCTCGGTACAAAGGCACACATTTGTAGAGAATATATCCTGAATAGGCGAGAGCTAACAGTATTCCTTGAAGGTGATATAGATCTCAGGGATCGTGCAGATATATCCACTAGGATGGTTTTAAATTTTTAGGTGAGAAAATACATAGGAAGGTGAGAAAATAGCGTCTGGAGCGGATAAACAGGAGAATTTTAAGGTTACATTCACTGCACGCGAACTCACTACGTAAAGCGTTTCTGAACTGGCGAGGTAAACATTGTCTTCTTCGCCATGGTATTTGGCTCGAACGTGCGGGAATCTTGTGAGACTGCAATGATGCGGGTGAGACGTACGGCAGGTTCGTACGTACGAGGCCTGCCGTGGGTGCTTGCTTGTCGTGCTGGAATGCGATGTAGCCAAACGCCATGAGCTGGACCCAAGCGTTCGTTTATGTCGTGATTTCCACGTTCATTCATGGATTGCTTTCATATAGTATCTATCTGTCAGTGTTAGCTGTGACTCCAGCTGTGACCGTCAGATCATATCATCAGGAATGTACGTATATCTATCAATCGCTACCGAAAATTACGCCACCTTTCGTGCGAGGCTTTTGTATACTTCGAGGTATGTACATATCAGTCAGCCTCATACATACATCTCGCTCTATTTTTCTACTTTTCATCATCTGTAAACGATAATACAATACACGACATCTCATTGGCACTCATCTGTGCCAGGAATCAGGGGGAATTCTAATAGTATGACCGGAAGAATCAGCGCGACACCCCGGACTTACGGCTACGGACGGCAGATACCGTTGTAAAGTCAGCTTACTGTTATTGTCTATCTGTTGGTAGTTTGTAGGCTGTGGGTTCTTTGCCTGTTTTTCCCGAGAAGAAGAAAACGGGGGAAACGGGTTACGGGGCGAAGGAAGAGGGGTGGATGGAGAGTTTGTAATGTTGTGTTATGTCATCTTGGAGGGGTGAGTGGAATCTAGAATCTATGATAGATGCAATCCAAAAACATTGGACCGCAAGCTGGGGTTTAGACAGTGGACGATTTCAATGCTGTTGTGTGAAGTTGTCTCAAAGTAGAAGGATAATACAAGAAGACCAACCGAATTAAGACCGAACATTACTATCGCTACCAATGTTATCGTTCAACCTCGTTTCGATCATACTCTGTATACATTATCTACTCCTCGTATACTACATTGTACATTCGTATGTAACATTCCCACCACCAAGTCATGCCTGAAACCCTTACAACACTAAGCTCTGAAGGCTTCGCATATTGTTGCGATTGCGTGTGGTGTGGTGTGGTAGTATTCCATATTTACAGGCTACAGGCACGTCAATGCCGGATGGAAGTTACCATTCTAGCCTTACCACCGACCCGTGTAAGCTGGTCTGTTTTGCCCCTGGGCGGGCTTGGAGTGTGAAATGAATTGAATCCGGAGGCGGGTACCAGGATGAGATATGCATAGGATGATAATCTTACAGTCTCCGAATGTTTGCATAGAAGCTACTGTGTGTGCTCCGTGTGGAAACTGCAGGTGGGCGCGGTGGATTGATAGGTACCAAGATACTTGGAGAATGTGATCGATGTGCATCTGTTCAGGTGTGGGAAATCCATGAATTGATTACGCGTTTTTGTTACTGCTTCTGGAAACTTTCCTTTTTCGAGTCTTGGCATATAAGTATCCTTCATCCTTCATCCTTCATCTCACGTTACAATGAGTTGACTGAGTTCGTTGAGGAAAAGTTACTCGATCCAAATGTTGGTGATACGGCCTACATACAATAATACAGCAGCAAAGGTGTTACCACCTATGAAATTCTTTATAATTACTTTCAGATGGGCTGTTCATCATTTGCAATTTGATTGGATGGCTCGCGGTACGTACTTAATCACTAAGGTGTTCCTGCATAAGTGTGCTCACGCCGAATGTAAGCTTCATTTTATGCCGTCCGATGTAATATTTGAGATGCAGATAGACGCACTGCAGATATTATTGATCAATTGGCCAGAATTCACTACGTACATGTCCCCACGATTTTTCTCTTTTTTTTGCCTATGTCCCATCCCATCAGAATGGGTGGTTATTCATCTAAAAATTGTACGTACGACGGGAACTGGAGAAAAACAACAACAAATTCATTTGGAGCGCAATTGCCGAATCCATGTTACAATCCAAAAAAATTGAAGGTATAAAATCCTTCGAGAATATTCGGGACGGATCATTAACCTTCTACGGTTGACGCTATACTGTAACCTTGTGCTTTGAACCCCAAACTTCTCTTCCTTCAGACGGGAAGTTATTAGAATACGGTCGTTTTGTGGGAATGAGCTCGTTTGCGATTTCCCTGTCTTGTTTCTTTTACCAGCAGTCCTTGTGCTCCGTACACAAGGCGATTTTTGGAAGCTTCTCTCGCGTGCTTGTTGGTTGAGCTTGAACTCGGATGGGTAATTTACAAATTGATTCGCTTCATGGCGATGATATACCAATAACAACACCCAATACCAACAGTCTAGTATGTTACACAACAGCAGAAGGTCCGAATACATCTCAGAAGGAGACCTGGGGATCACTCGATTATCGGGTTTTCAGTTAGTATTTGGCATTTGGTTTGCAGGTCGTTATTCAACGTCATTCGGGTAGCCTCTGTGTTCGATGCCAAGTAAATTTTCAACAGTGTAAGTGGCACGATGCGCATTCGCTTTTCTTTCTGTTTTCTCTGGAGAGAAGTCTTGGTGTTCGTTTGCTGGGTCGAATGATGATTGCAAATGCTACCCAAGTTGATTGGGTAATGACAATTTGGGGTGAATGCATCCTGAGTGCGGGGATGCCGTGAAGGGCGGAAGAGCCTTTCCTCCATCCATTCATCCATCTGTTTCCATTGTACCATGTGGTTTTATCCTTCCGTTTTCTTTCTTCCAGAACACAGGTGTCAGACTTCAAGTTTGTTTCAGAATTGAAGGTTACATATTGTACAGATGCACTCTCTGCATTGATATTAGTTTATGTGCTTCGATTATATGCAATCCTCGAGTATACTCTCTAATGCCTCAGTGCATGGTATTTGAGAATGTAGAACAATTTCATACATACATGAAGAAGATATTTCTTCTCAAGGGGGGTTGGCGCATGTTGCGGAAAGGGCCATACGAGAGCAGGCGTCGTCAGCTAGTACTGATAATGCATAAACTATTGCTGTTAGATTACGATTGCGGTTGCGGTTGTCAGACTGCTTGGTATCCGAATCTGAAAGTACTCCAGACTGTATCCGGCGAATTTCACGTTTTATGTAATAGTTAACATTGCACTTAAAGTCAAGCGAAGTTCATGCAATAGATAGGCAATGAGTGGAATATTTGATTTGCGTGGAATTACTATACCAGACATAGAGGGAAATGGATTGAGATGAGATGAGCTGCCAAAATTCTATCTTTCCTCATAGCATGATATCTGAAACTCACCATCCGGAGAGAAAGCGCTTGTCAATAGTAATTGGGAGCACTTCCATTCTGGGACTTTCTTCACTTTATCTTGCGCTGCAGATTACAAGGATTTCTTTTGTCGCAGCAAAGCATGATTAGTTGAATCTTTCATCTTACTAAAAACCATACTTTGGGCACACGAAGTCGCCTGTGATCTTTGTAGATTGTTGAATATGCTCTCATGACCTCCACGGTAACACTTTCGGAAGGCACACATTTATATATCCTATGAATAGCATAAGTACAAGAGCCTCATAATACTGAAACGTTGGCAGATTGCGTGGAATGCCGCCCGCTTGGTCGTGCGAATTGCATAACAATATACCAAGCCTCGTCTTCGAGCGGCGAGCTGTGTGCATTTCTTTGCCATTACAAGGTGTTCACTACCCATCAGATTTGTTTTTGATGTGAATGAGACTAAAGTTGGAGGATTTTACACTTCACAGATCTGGATCAACGAAACTCATTTCTATGTCAGCCAACACCGTCGGATTTGATGAGAAAAGGGTTGTGCCTGGAATGATGGGAGTGATATTCCCACAGTTTACTCATGATTTCCGAAGATCTTAGTTGTGTAGAACCATTACCAATATAAACAGTATACACAAATAGCTTTTCGATCACTATAAACCCCTTTTAGTGGGGGTACTGAGATGCCTGGTTCTGTTCCCGCAGTCTCATGAAAAGCGTGGTGTGGAGATACTTTCTTTCGCTCATAACAGTTATAGGCGGATATGTACCACGTTCAACTTGGTATCTGCTCACAGCTATTCATTAATTTTCTAAACCTCACCAAAAACACAAGGTTGGGAGCTGGCTTTCCACATTTACCGAGTATCTGAACATGCGAGAAATAGCAGCATCACGTTTCCGATACCTACATATTCATTTACTTTCCATTCTCATTCTCCAACTCCAGTTTGTATTGTTCTCCTGTTCACAAACACTGTTACCCGGAGGTCAAAATATAGGAGACCAGCCAGTGTTTGGTGGACTGGCGATTATACATATATATCAAGGGATCTCTCCCACACCGCGAAAAGTCAAATTGATCACTTCGAGTCACATAATACGGTTCATTCTGTGTGTGAGAGTAGAGTATAGATCTTATCCTCAAATGAATAATTGTATTGTCATTAGTTAGAGGCGATATTAATTAGGCAAACTCTTTTTGGTGCCTAGATGGATACTTTCAAACTCTCTCATTTATCTTCATTATTGATTGCATTCTCTCAGATAGTAGAATAATAAGGAAATCTATAATATGATGAAGTATATAATGTCGCTAAAGCTATCTATGTTGGTAATAAACACTTTGATCCTCAACCAGTATTAGAATCAGTCGGGATAGATTCTAGGAGAAGCTAGAATTCCCATCCAAATGTTCAAAATCCTACACTGTTAGCTTTGAGAAATATTTATTCTCCGAATGTCTAGATTCTGGCCCTTTCAAAGTAGAATCTAAACACATTCTGTAGACACACAACAACCCCTCGGAATTCAAGCTGATTGGCTAGCTTTTCATGAAATTGTCGTGAACTACTTTAGGTGGTAAACTGCTAGATTCAATTACTTTGGTTCGTGTTACAGTTTGTCCTCGGCTGTTAGGAGGGACGAAAGTTGATAGCAGTGTATTGGGATAGAATATCTTGGACTGTTGAAAGTTTTCAGTTTGATCGCCAAGATAGATGTTGTAGTCAGATGCTGTCTTTACTTTTGATCTTGACAAATTTCAAAGAACACATGATGGTTCATTTTAACGCGCATCTTGCGAGTCGCCATGAGACGAATAGTCCTTGCTTGGAAAGAATGACGGCAAAGATTCGATTTACAAGATCTAGAGAAAGAGTCTATTCACTTTTGTTTCTTTGCGAGTGCACAATCCTCAGGTATTCCGATGAGGGGTTTGATTTCGTCGATATTTCAAACACAAGAGTTTCCGAGGGGAGGATGGCTATTGCTTTCTTCATCGCTTGTAGATGGAACTATCATGTTGGATGTTATTCTACAGTATCTATTAAGATACTCTATATATCATATTCGATTGGTGCTCACTCATATCACAGCCCAGATTACTGAGATGTGCCGGATACTTGACGTTTAATATCAATATAGATTCTAACTACGTTTAGAAATTCAATAGTCATTATGCGGCTTTGATTTAAACTTTCGAATTCAATATTAGATTTCACGAATGTTGTACTTGTGGTAAACAATCATCCTGTGAAAATTTCAGTATCGAATGTGAATTCTGCTCGTCTTCTTCGACTTGCCGCTTGCCACCATGAAAATAAAATAGGAGGGTTACACATGAGATTTCTCTCAAGATGGATGCATACTATCACATGAACCCCACAATCCCTCCCATGAACTCCTGCACACCTATCCAATCCAATCCAATCCAATCCACAAAACAACAAACAAACAAACAAACAAACAAAGCCAAAAGCCCGTCTGAGAACAACCTTCCAAGTCATAAGCCTATAATCCCTTTTTACAAATATCCAAACGATACAATCCCCAAAAACGTCATTACATCTATACATCCATCCCCCGATCCGCCAAACCTATAATTATTTCCATTCCTAATCCGAACCAATATAACGACTTTACTTTCTCCAATTAATATTAGCTAGGTAGGTATTAAAAGGCAGATACAGAATGAGACGAATTCAACTACGCCTATGGGTTTAATTCTCACAAATGCTGAGAAAGAAGAAAGTGAGTACACTTTGAGATCTTTTTCTTAGTGCGGAGAAGAGGTTTACGATACTATGAACAGATGCATATATATATATATACACATATAAATACACATATTCATAAACAAATATATATATACTTATACAAACCCTCATCCCCTCCAGTCCCCCACCCAAACCAACACATTCCACCCACAAATTTTCTCTTAATCAACCCATACCTTCCACAACCCACAACCCAAAATCCAAAATTCAACATCCAACATCCTATCCCAAAATTCACTACCAACGTCACAAACCTCACATTACAAACATCCCCCTCCCCTCCCCTCCAGTACTAAGATACGAAAAAGATTTCCCTGCACCCAACTAACTCATCTTCGTGTACGTCTGGAGAAAAAA
>PQXL01000211.1:0-64197 GCA_004916875.1 Botrytis galanthina
TCCTCTTCTTCCTCTTCTTCCTCTTCTTCCTCTTCTTCCTCTTCTTCCTCTTCTTCCTCTTCTTCCTCTTCTTCTTCTTCTTCTTCTTCTTCTTCTTCTTCTTCTTCTTCTTCTTCTTCTTCTTCGGAGGGAGAGACCATCTATCAGTTATCTCTAAACCATGGCTTGCCTCCCTGTGAATTTATTGAATATCACATTTAGGCCTTATAGAAACCAGAGCAATTTGCTAAGTAGTGAGCCCTAGAAAGAAATGAGACAAATGAGAACAAAGATATCGAAAGCATTCAAAGCAGTCGAGAATCCAGCTCTAGTAACAGGAAAAAGACGTCTTGGATTGAAGGGAGGTAGAGTCATCTCAAAATTAATCGTAGGCAATCATGAATTGACCATGCATTCGATCTCCATGACATTCCAATTGGCTGGAATAGTTGAGCAACAATAGCAATTTCCAGGCCGTAGTTTTATGCCATTGTAATTGTTTATAATACCATGAGCTCGTACTGTAGAGTGGTAGTAATCTCTCTACATCTACAAATGTTCTTCTGATTCGCGCGCCGATTATGCTACGGCGCTATACTGTATTATTGCTACCATAGAATCATAGTTTACATAATTCATGAATATCTACCGTAGTGTGAATAATACGACTAGCAGCAAAAGCCGTAGAGATATTCATTTGCATAGACATTTAAGGCTTCGTTCAGACATAGATCGATGTTACTATCTTTCAACATTTAAAAACAACTTTCTTCATCAACTGTCAAGAACATCTTGATACCTTCAAATTGATCATTGCAAAACGTCATAAATCTTACCTTTTTTTACTTCGAAGCATTCTTCTCTACCCTCGTCTCTAAAACAGGAAAAATGAAGTACACAAACTATGGACAAGGAATGGATGGTAACATGACATCTGAGCAGCAAATTCTGGATAATCAAAAAATGCTGGAACAGGTCTACCTTCATCCATTGACACAATATCAGTCCAGTAACTATGTCAATCCGAGTCATGTGATGTATAGCAGCCAGCATTCACGATGGATTGATCCTTCACCGGAAATCATTACCCAGAATAACCAGCTGGATGAGGACTATAACTATTCATTGACTGATGGAGATACTTTAAGAACATCGTATCCGGTAGTGCCAAATTCAAATGGTAAGTAAAATTCTTATTCCGAGAAACTAAGAGCTTGAATTAACAGCAAAATAGCACCCACAGAGCCTTATTATGTCAGAAATGATTTGAATAGAACAGATAATCCGGCTCCAGCCCCACAGATGAATCTCGAATCATCAGTTGCTCCATCTAGTTCAGCAACTGATCAATCTATCCCGGTCAATAACTATAATAACAACCACACCACCATGATTGGAGATCAAAGCCATGAGAGCCAGAACTTGATCGACAGAAACATGCAAAACACGCAAATTGAAAACCTGAATTCGAATGATCAATCGGATACTTCGGATAGCGAGGCTCCAGAAACCAGAGAGTCGAAGGATAAGGGAACAACTCAGAGAAAGCGCAAACCTTGGACAGCACGTACTGAGTCCTCTTATCCACGTGTTTGGATGACTGAGGAAGAAATGAAGACCATAGATCCTGATTATGAGAAGAATCCTCGATTAGCTTTTCAAAATATGACGAAAGCCAAGAATGGAATGAAGTCTTTCCAAATAGACTGGGATCAAGTAGAGTTATTGAATGAGTGAGTACCTTTTTTGATATCTTTACTTCTGTGTCTCATTGCTCTTTGCTATAGAAGTCCATTACTAACCAATCTCTAGACATCGTAAGAATGCCGCAAAGGAAGAAGATGAGCGTATGAAGCGTATGAAGCGCCACGCTCCTGGAACATACGTTCAAAAGTTTGTACCTAAGCTTTACTTTCCAAAAGGTAGACTTCGAAAATGTCGTGATGAATGGTTCAGAAAAAAGCAAATGGGAGATGCTTCTGATTCATGGACAAATCGGATGAGACGAATGGCCGACCGTTCGAACTTTAACCCTGAACTAAAGGGTGATTCTGTGCAGTGATCACATTATAGATAGTTCCTGAGAAGTTTGAACACGATAACTGGACCTGGTTGAATCTTAAGTTTAATGCTTGAAGATTTTCCAGTCACAATTCTGGTCGTTCATCCAGAAAATGCCATTGTTCAAAACACAAATTATGCCAACTCTCTGAAAGACGTCAAGAAGCCACACATCAAAATATGAGATCTCGAAAGAAACAGGGAGGATTGAGAGGTATCTATAAGGGCAATATTTATATAGCTTCAACGATAGCTGGATAAGATTGAGCGATAAATAGGAGATTGCCTTCTCAAGATACTTCCAAAGACCTTACACAATAGTTTCTAGTCCTTATCTTAATACAAACTTCGATATATTGTATATGTTTTCAAATGATAGATGAGTTGAGAGATTAGACTTTGAAATAACGATCTTGCCATATGACCCAATTGATTTCAAAATATGTGTTCAGAGATTTCCTGCCCCTTTGTTCGAAAAGACCTTGACTGTAAATACCGTCCGTTGAATATCATTTTTTAAAGAATACATATACTTTGATTGTTTGATTTACATTACGGAAACCCTTTTTTTTTCAATCATGTTTCTCTTGATATTGGCTGATCACAAAAGCAAGAACCGACATTTAGAGTAGACAAAGGCCATATTTGGAGTTCATGATAGGGATGTAATTTCGAGTATACTCGCAGCATGTCATACCAATATTTATAAAATTAAACTCACTGATTATTAAAATTTACAAACTCTTCTTCACCCGACACTAACTCAGATCGAAAATTCGGTTCAAATTTAAGTGGATGAATGTACGGGTAGAGAAAGACACGAATCAGAAATAGGTGACACAACCGCACGAAAGGAGAATTATCCTATCATCTTTCAGCGTTTAATATTTCTATCTAGCCCTTGTTTCCAAATCTTATGGCTTTTTGAAATCTCACTGCTATCTTTTATTTCAGTTGACGATGGGATGGTAGCAGTCTCTATTGAATACAATCGCAACAGATTTCCAAGGCTTCATGAGGAAGCAGATCAGAGGGACTAGAACAAATAAAAAAGTCCCAGATCACAAATGATATGTCTAAAGTGTCAAAGTAATCCATTGCCTCAGATTGTATCATCCAATCTCGCGGAGAATCACAAGATTGAAAAGCAAAAATTCACTGGAATTGTTCAATACTGACCAAGCAGAAATCTGACAGCCTATAAGGCGCGGAAGCCGTATAATTTTCTACTTGAAATTCATAGATACCCATGCTAGAAGCATGTACTAAGTGCCGTAGCAGGTATTAGTATCTCGCTTAAATAGCGCAGGCGCTAGCGTGTCTAGACGGCTGCTCTACCCATTCATGTATCTTATTTACAGTATCAAAACATTTAAATACACTTCATCCATCTTTTAGACTGCAACTTACATTTGATTAGGACGTGTATAATAAACCTAATCAAAAGTCTTGAAAAGTGCTTGAAGATTTCTCTACGAAACCACCAGCCAAACAAGATGAACACCAACTTCAACACGACGAACCGGAGTGGGTTCTATGAATCCGGCATGAATTCGTTAATCGATCAATACCCTATTAATGGCCATATCATGTTACGAAACCGAGATGACCCAGTATCTAGTATCGATGGTGCTCAAAAAAGGCTACGAATCCGAAACTTCCTTGTCACGATCTTTGAGAATGATGGTAAGCGTACTTTAATCATAACAATACAAGCACTCAAACTAATTAATAGACTCCACAGATCAATCTACACGTAATTTCATGTCGGCTTTTCGGTCCACAGAAGATGATGACTGCGAGTATGAAAATCTAAGTCCAGATGAGACGGAGCGCCTCTGGGGTATTATTCCTGAAACAGGAGGCGTTGATAATGTGTCATCACAAGTTCAAACAACTTTGCCCCTCGGTAATGAAAGGCAATCACTTATCTTGAGTGACAATAACAGCTCACATTATCATACAAGCGACGGAGACTTGGGACAAAGCTTTTATGACACATGGGATAGAAATGTTATCAATGATCGGATGGCAGGTGTATCAGGAAGCAACCAAGAGAATATTATCGAAAATGGGCTATTAGCTACAGAAACCCCGACTGGACTTGAGCAATTGTGCAGTCAATACGGAATGCCTGACCTTACTGATCAAATTCCAGAGTCTACCAGGCCTTCACAGTTTCCCCAAACTCAGACTCAAATCACAGATCATCCACATTCAGACGGGAATCACAGCTGCATTCCTCAAAAGCGCACCCGGAACCGTGACGCAAAGACTAAGACGGTACAAGCCCATGGTGTGAATGTTGCTGAGGACCTATCGGATCTGGATGTCAGATCTGAAATGGATGAGATCAATCAGGGTTCTCACAACATCACCAAGAGAAACAAACGTGCCAAAACTGAGCGGGTATATCAGCCACGAGTCGAGCAACGTTCATATTGTATGTCTAGAGTAACTGCGTCATTGGAAGAGATGAAAGCCATAGATCCTGACTATGAAAAACATCCCCATAAAGCATTTTTTCCCGAAAGAATGAATTTCTCGCAGCAGGTTGGGAGGAAATCAATCCTAATACCTACAAGAATGATCGATCTACTCAATGCGTGAGTTTCCCAGAGACGTTTTCAGATGTCATTACTAACTGAGACTAGGCATCGTCAGAAGGCTAGAGAAGAAGAGAGAAAGAACTTTACTGGCCGAAAAATTCCTCCAGACTTCAAGCTCCGACCCGCGATGCACAAGGATTTTGAAGCATTTCAAGAGGCACGAAGAAAGGAAGAGGAAACCAGATCCTATGAAAACAGGGAAAGAAAATTTTGCGACTTCTAGATCTTAAATCTTGTCCGCAACGAAGATTGATTTCCCAAAAATTAGTTATATTTATCGGTTTCCAAATTGTGTGGAGTCTTCTCAAGCCTTATAAGCTCACAAAAAGAATCATTGATACTACCTACCTATCTGAGAATTACAAGCTGAATTAGCAAGGCGCGAATGAAAAAGAGCGAGTTTTGAAAGAGACGCGCATAGTAATCCCTAACATGCGAATTACCTCAGTGAATAGACTATATGTACCCATTATTTCGTTGAATCCTCGAGATGTTCACAGTTTTTTTAGCCTTCGATTCCTTCATCTCCTCTGCTGCAGGGACAGCAATTCAAAAGTTCGTTGTAAAGTTATTTAATAGCTTCGTAGGATCACATATATTTCTATCAAATTACAAGTGATTAGACGTGTTGACCAGGCTTCAACTAGTACCAGAAATGTCTATTAAAATTATGCATGCTCTAGGATCTATCTATATACTAGTTGAAAGTCTTAAGATAAGTCACCCGCCCCGCCGAAAGACTATATATAGATTATCTATCGAGGTCATTATTCGGCCCGCGTGTAACCCTTTCGTAGCTTAATTAACTGTAAAAGTTTCCATCGAACATGTCCTCTAAGTGGACCTGAAAATTGTGAAAGTCTACCTCAAAATATCTCTCATATGACTATTGACTTGGAATGAGGTTCCCATCCTGTGAGAAATGAACAGTTTTGAACTTTCGTAGATTCGTCACAAAGCTCTTCGTGTCAGAAAGGAAACCTGACACGGAGAACTATGAAGGTTCTTGATATATATATGAGCAAAGCATAACTTTTCAAGAAGGAATTTTCATTGTGTTGTAGGCAAGGTTGAAAGAGATATCCTGACGAAATAATGGATAAATTTCTAGACAACTAGAAACTTCAGGAAAAGTTCAACCATCGCAACTCGTAGTTCTATAGCCTACGGCTAAATCTCGCCCACCCCTTCACTCGGCAGCATCAGCATATTCACTGAATGTTTCCGTAAACACTCATTTTGATGACGTAAAAATATGCCAACTATTATCAAGCAATTAACCGTATGATTAGTTTCAATACAGCCAGAAGCATATACGGTAACTCTTCGACGCGTTACATGTATCAAACATAGAAAACTAACCTACGCGTGACAGAAGTAACACCGCGAACCAATTTATTGCTGTATCGAATAATGTAGACAATGTGTGCAAGCCCCTTTGCGCCGTCGCTGATTATATCGCGGTTATATAGTGACAGTACCAGGACTTCTAGGAACGGTCCTTGACGAGCATAGAAATAATACAAAAGCATCGCGTCCATACTGAGTTTGGCTTCCTAATAATTTCATCATATCTTCAGTTGATAAAGACATAAACATACTTTGAAGAACAAATTTTGAAGAACAAATTTTGAAGAACAAATTTTGAAGAACAAATTAACATCATACTTTGAAATCTTACATACCATTACAACTTTAGAAATCTTTTAAACTATTCTTTAATAGCTACATCGATGTCCAGATTTTCAGACAAAGACGAAATGCCTCGTCCAGAACAGAGTTTTGAGACCATGAAGGAGACTCACGGGGAAGATCTGAATGAATCAAAGAGAAGCCCGGGATCCATGCCTGAGTCTGCGCCTACGCCTGTGCCTGCACCAACCCTCACCGACGCAGAATTAGAACAATACTCATCTTTGTTTGATTTCGATGCCGCGGCAATGTTGGATGCTGATTGGATCGGGCAATTACCCGAGGACATTGATCAATTCAACGCAATTGATCCAAATCTAGATCTGAATACTTTCCCTGCCACTATTAACGAGCAGCATCCGATTTTAGCACAGTCCGCTTCTGCGAATGAGCCAAGCAGTGAGCCAAATACCGCTGATACACCACCAGCCGATAGCCCAAGTCATAAAAACTTTGGATCGAGTCAACAAGTTGGCTTCTTGAATACCTCAAATGAAACTATTCAAGAGGAGATCAATTCATGGCATGCCAATGTAGTGGCGACTCAAGCAAATTTTAATGAATTCCCTGAACAAAATGTAGAAGGAGAGACCCTCGAATTTACCGAAGAAGATCGAGCGATATTGGATTCATTTGGACCAGCTATCGCTGAAGAGATCTCCGCAAAATATTCAACTCAGAATGGATTCAATATGGCTGGTCCTTAAAGTTCGCAGGCTCCTACTGTCCAGGATGCCGTGCTTCAAGGTTCGGAGCAATCAGGCGATAGGAGTAATACGAAAAGCTTCGAAGAAATAGCTTCCAGTCGCGTTCAATCCAAAGATGACGCCACAACACAAGATGAATTGGACTCGTTGGTCGAATGGGCTGAAAAGAATTTTCCATCGAACAGTCTAAATTTCGATCAATACGACGAGACCTTCTTGTCGGCGCAAAAGCTACCATCGTCGCCAATGAGCCATGATAAAAATACTGTTAGCAATCATCAGGGACTAACATCTCAATCATCAATCAAAATTCAGGACTCAGCACCTGCTATGATTGTCCAGCGACCAGAGTTTCATCAGAATCAAGCTGGAGCCGCTCAAAATAGATTTGAGCACAATTCATCAGGCGCCCGAGGAGGATATGATGAGTATGGTCGGGTCATGCAGATGAAAAGTGAAGATGATTGGACACATGCATCACCACCGGATCAGTATCCTGATCCATCGCATGGAAATTTCGACGCGGCTTACGCCCCACATCCCTACCCTTGTCTTGAACCATTCGGCAACAATAACCTCAAAGCTGGAATGGAAATGCAACAAGCAGGTAACGACCCTGTCGGTATAGAGAACAGAGTCGATAATACCGACAGTGTGGCTCAACGTAGTGGAAATGGCAAACGTGGTAAAGCTAGCCGAGGTCTAAAGAAACGAGCCGACTGGGAGACGCGACCTGATGCGGCTAGACCTAGAGTTCGAATGACTGAGGAAGAATATCAGTGGCTGCGACCAAACGAGGGACCACGTGATGTTTTCGAAACTCAGCGAAAGAAAGCTGCGGAGGAGAGATTGAAGGAAGACGCCGAGGCAGACGCACTTGAGAAGGCAGGGATGCCTAGACCCCAGCCTAAGGTGCAAAAGCCATATAAAGGAGGCATCCACATCGAAGTATGGGAAAAGGAGAGCCTGAATAAGTAAGTCCCTATAGTGATATCATGTACTTCATTGATGAATGTGTACTAACTCTCATAATTTAGTCGCCGTCGTGCCCAGGGAAAGTCAGGTCGTGATCTTTTCTCGGAAAAGCCTAAGCTTCGCGGGAAGAGAAAGAGTCGCGAGATGTCGGAGGCAGAACCACAGCCTGAATCGAAGAAAATGAAGGTAGAAGAAAGCGATCGGTTCGGATCACAGTCTGAAACTAGAGGGATGGATGAGGGATTAACACACGACGAATATGCCACTCCAATGTCTGCAGTCGATGGATTCAATCATGGAATGAGTAACTACCCATACCCCAATGCAAATCCCATGACCAGCCAGATGAACCAGGAAATGACCAGCGCCGGCCCTATCCACAATCATTATATAAATTATGGCGATAACTATGGCGATAATTATGTCGATTGTCACAATCATAGTAACAATTATGGCAATAGATATGGCAAAAATTATGGCAACAGTTATATCGGCAGTCATTATGCGGACCCCTCTTTGGGAAATGGCGCGATGAGCACTGGAATGTCACGAAATAAAGCCACGGGCTCGATGTCAGTATCCGGCGTTTCTGATCTATCCAGAGGCCAAGGTAGCCGCCCTGAACCCGATAGAGCACACCAAACTCGGGCTGTATACAGTCATAACCAGTACCTCGGATCGTTCCTTGGTCAATCCAAACCAAAGGCTGGAGCCAGCTACGGTAGAAACAGTGTTCCGCCGCCACCATACGTCGAGTCAGTGGAAAAATTTACGAACTTCCAGCCCCAGCCTCCACAGCGTCCAACTGCGCCAATGTATGGAACCAGAACATCGGCACCTCAAAGTGTCATGAATTCTGCAATTGAATCATCGGCAAATGGTGGTAATGGCGTCACACCATATCTAGCTGGACAAAACGCGCAGGCCCTTGGATCGATTGATCATGTATATCACCCGAACCAACTCGGAAGATTGCGGTCGATTCCAAGTAGCTTGATTGATCCAATGCTGCAGTCTCAAGTTTAATTTCCAGCACCTAGTGTTATGGGTGCGCAAACGGTAGAGCATGCCCTCGAAAACTACAAGTCCGACGACTTCGACACACAGGAAAGAAGAGAGTAGTGAGTAAAGCAAGGTGGGGATGATCATGATGCACAACAGACTCTGATATACGGAAAGACAAAGTTCTGATCAGACACTTCGAAGGCGTCGCTTTGATCTTTTTATTTATGAGTTTTCGGCTTTTTTCATCTGATGATACCCCAGAAACTGTATGGATTCCTGATACTTTTGTGGCCGATATCGAGAACGTGCTCATGGGAACAAGCTACCCATGGAGGTTTCGTGTTTATAGAGCCCTTCCGTATTAACGTTGTGGGGGTATACTTTTAGCAAGACAATAAAAATCATAAAATGATAGGAAAAGATGCCTGCTGACATGTGAGATAATATCGTGAACAAGCACTGGCATGAAGTCCCATACCAGGGTACAGTGGTCTTGAAAAGTTTCTTTGATGAATCATGGTTTTTCATGCTTATGACAACGAATTGCATGGAAATTTATGGCAAGTACCATCAAAGTATTCCCTGATACGCATATTCGTTCATCCCCAATCCATCTTTCAGTCAAGAGCTTTCAGCATAGACAGAGCTGGGTCAGACAAAACGATTTTCCTTCAGTCTTTTCTTACTTCTATATATACCATGAAACGCTCATTGGATTTCATCCATAGGATCCAATCTCCTTGGGGGAACTGTTCAACTGAGCTTCAATAAGAACTACTCCGTGGCGCATTGTCAACTTTGCCAAGCACGCAAGAAAATCTCCTCTCCCGAGTGAGACCTTAAGCTTCAGGGTATACATTTGTAGAGGCACCTAAACCGCACTTGGACATCAACTCGGCTTCTGCTGTCGCAGGTAAGATTTCAAGTGGACTCTGAATTTCAACAACTCAAAAAACTTTCGACAAACATGCTTGCGCCCCGAACCTACACCTTGGTGATATTCAACAATTGAGCCCATCAAGCCCAACGCGATTACGATCGACAGCTTTATCAAGATGGAAGTTCGCACTAGAATTTGCCATCATGAAGTAGACATGGCGCATACAAAGCCGAGGGAAATAGAGACACAGGAAACCAAAGTTTAAAGAGACAAGGCATTTTGGGATACCTACGTTTAACAAAAATTTGCCGTGGTCGGACTTCCACCAAAACAAAAAATCGAAGTAGATGAAACACATCGCAAATAAATTCATCATTTCAGGAGCCACCACTCACCTTGCTGTTTTCTTTCGACCAACAGCCGGAAATCACCTCCGACAACGTTCCTGATTTCTCCGATTCATTACCATGGGTGTCTTTTCTTGCCTATGAACTTCATAATATGATGGCGAGATTAGTGCATCCATAGCAGTGTTATGGCAAGGAGAGTAAGATTCCACTCCAGCAATGATCAAGGACCATGAACGAGTTTAGAACGTTATTCTACACGTCAACGACATATGCCCGATTCCAAAGGATGGAGCCTTACTACCCTGGAAGCCTACAGATTCAGTAACCGTTCGGCACATATTCTTTCCACATATATTGTCTTAAACCCCCTATCCGCCCCCCATCTCAACTGTTCTCCTACCTATTTCCCCTAAACAACACTCGACTCCGGTTTCGACTTCGGTGCTTCCAGATCTCGATATACGGCACACTACTGCCTACTCCTCCTCTCCAATTTATGGTTCTTTTCTTCTGATTCAGCGAACTCTCTCTCCGGCGACGTTATGTATTGATTTCCTTATTGTTGCGTGTATCTCTTACTTCGAATCGAAATGCTGTGAGTGGTGAGGCTAAGAATTGGCAATTCGCGATGAAATCTTCGAGGGACCTTCAGAAGTACGTTTCGTCAAATAGCACACGACGAGACCGTGATATCCCATAAATACTCATGGAACTCAAGGCGAATTGGGTCAATGAGTTGTCTATCCTATTGATAGATGTTGATGGCAAGCCTGAACTTTGTTAGCATTGAGGGATCGAACGCGGGCGGTTGATAAGCTCTACGTAACCGAAAAAAGCGGCGGAAAATAAATATCATCTGGAAGGACTTGAATTATTCGAAAAAAAGAATTGTGTTATACGAAGTATATAAAGATTTGATTATCGATATAAAAAAAGCTCAAATTTTCATTCACTCTTTTCAAATTTTAATATTTGATTTGAATTGAATTTATAACTTATTAAAGAAGTTCTTTGAAAGGGTACTCAATTTCCGCCGCTTTTTTCGGTTACGTAGAGATAAGATAAGCCCCGGTGGCCCTAGCTTGTGCTGAGTCATCAATGCTCATTTTCATTCATCTTCCTCAAACAACTCCTCTTTGACATACATGACACTGCTTGAGGTATCAATTCAAGGCATGCTGATGAAATTGGACTCGATGTTGTTGATGAATTGAGATCGATTACAGTCCTCAGTTCCTCATTGCCTACACTGAGTGGTGATGAACTTGCCATTTCTGTTGATACTTCATTTTCTCGTTTGTGTGGGTTTGGAAGTTGCACCCCAAGGGAGTGGCAGCTGAAAACCATAGCCATGATATCTGGTTTTAACAAAAAGTGACTTTTGGTTATGTTTCCCTTCATATATCAGCCTAGTTCGTCTATGTGTGTTGAGTCAAGAAGGATTACTTGGCATCCGCAGGCTTGCAACTCACAAGCTTTTCCTATAAAGTAATGATTGAATGATGGATTTGCCTATGACCTTCGAAGTTGAGGGGCATCTGAAAATTATGTGTATCATGTGTGTTGAGTTCATTTCTTTTCCTATATTTAGCGAGACTGTTGATATCAAAAGGACGGATTACTAGCATCCAGAAGAAATGATCCTGAGTATGATCGTTTCCACATTGCCAAGGCAGTCTAGAACTGATTTTTAGCTAAAGCAAGAGATTTTCATGATGATACTTACTTGTATCATAGATACTAGACTGGTTGGGAGATCAACTCACATTTTCAATTCAATATCTTGATTGAAAAGTTACAAAGGTCTGCATGTTGAAATTAAAGCACTATTTGTATTAATCATGAAAATGCTATATACGGCTTTCTTTCTTCACTGAGCGAAAGATGCATCATTCACACTGAAAATGAGTACAGTGCGTTCCGTGAAATAGTACGTTTTTAGATACCCATTCAAATCTTACAGCAAGTGATACAGCTAACCCAAGAACGTTGGGAAGACTATTACTGGGTCAACTATTGTAGTTGAAATCTATACAGACTTTTCACACGATCTTTGGTCAGCTTGTTGAGATGATGGACTGCAGTTCACTAAATTCTTTGCAGAGTTATTTTATCATAAATCCGTTCAAATTTACTAAGATAACTTGACGATTCGTCAGCTAACATGAAGAATTCACTCAGATCTCACGAACTCACACAATTTCACTCCGGTCTCTTTACCTCGCTATGAGCATTCTTCTTCTTCCTTCTGTGATGAATATTCCTTCTACGGCCGCTTTCAATATCATTGTGTCATTATCGAAACTCGTAATACACGAAATTATATCTCACCAATTATACTACGTTTCATCTGCTGCTTTTATTTCTGAACCCATTCCCGTCCTCTCAAAACTGTGCCATCATTTACCCTTGGAAGATACGGCTTGTGGTTTGGCTCATGGGTGACTTTGTTTGAGATCATTATCATGATGTGATTCTTCCGAATAAAGAGTCATAAAAAGACCATATGACTGCAAATCCGTGAGAGCGCAAGGACAATAATCTGAATAATTCAGTCATCAAATGCACACTAGTTTTAATCAATAATCGTCAGAAAAGGATGATTTCGAATCATTGAGAGGTCGAGTCGCAAGTGCCTGAATTGCATTACCTTAATATTTCCTATCAATAGCTTCAAAACCCCAGCCTTCTTTTCATTCTCACATACATTCTACTCAATTCTACAGATAAGAAAGATCCAAATAAGCTACAAATTTTTCTAAATCCAATAGCAAATTCAGCAACTTAAACCTCTAAAGATATCAACATCAACACTTTTTGGTTTGATCACATCAAGGACTTTGTCGGCAACTCTTCCGATTAAACCTCAGTATGTATTCCTTACATATCAATACCATGGTTGCTATTATCTGCCACCTTCCCATCTTGTTCGCCCTTACGATAGATCGCTACAAAAGCTCTTCAAACACGATTGGAGAGATTTACTCCTCTTCCACACCTTCAAATCTCACTTCCAGGCAAGAAGGCTACAAGTGGTGCCACACAGAACATCCCGGAACATGTACCCTTGCATACATCATCGATTTGACGAAGCCTCATCCAATCAGCATCCAAGTTACCGATAACAACTGCGATGATGCACTCGGTGGTGCAAGAAATCTAGACATAGGCTCCACCCTTGCGGATTTCGAAACAGATTCCAGACGAACAGATCCAGTTACAAAATTTACGATTAAAAGTGTCGTGAATGGTAAGCCTGAGATGAAGGCAGATGGAAAGGAATTATCATGGCATCCTCCTGCGCGTGCTGATGCAAGGACAATTCATACTGCACCTTTTGATTGTCACATTAGATAAATTTTCTGATCTTGAGGTTGATGTTATTCATAACGATGCGGAAGCTATGTTGTAGTATAGAAATCTATGGTGGATCAAGATGATCTGGAATTAGGTAGCCAATGGTCATCTACCATAAGAATCAAACTCGTTGCTTTTCAAATCTGTCGTTTCTAGTAGCGGTGTCTTCAGCTGAGTTATATAAAGCATTTTAATCGTGATTTCGGCCGGCTTTTGACTATGCATGAAGTCTTCATATCAATGAATTTTAAAATTAAATACACAAAATACTCGACCGATATCTTTTCTTTCTTTATGAAAATACCAAATTGCATCATCAATTATGAACGTGGCTTCCCAAATCTACAATCCAAACAGCACGGAATCCTTTCTGACCAGGCGGCGTACGATCGATTTCTCCATTAATCATTGGGAAAGTGACCCCTATCAATTTACTATGAGACTGACAACTCAGAGCTCTTGAATGTTCAGATCTTTCAAATCGTTCAAATAAAACGAAAGAACAGAAGCTCACCATAAGTAGGATTGATCAATGAAACCTGATCGAACATTGAGAATGCACGAGCAGTCGCTCCGAAGATATTTGGAGAGGTTTTACTTACTATATACAAGTGTAGGTGGTCCAGATCTATGTTTAAAAAAGCTAGTTGCTGCAAAAACTCCAATGGTATACGTCGCAAATATAAAAGAATGGATTACAGCTGTTCTGTGAGGTGGTGAAAACTATGATTTGCGTGAAAAATCCCTACTTCGGCTGGCTCATCCTGCCTCCCGACTCCTCAAATTCCTTTGCGATTCTCATTGGCTGACCCATAGATAAGACTCGAAATTCATTGTGAAATCTAGGGCGCTTATAGCTTACACTACGTAAAGGTGACTTTGCAAGCCTTTAAAGCCAATTACTACGCTAACTTATTGGCATGCAGCAGAATCCCATTCAAGAAATCACTCAGCCACTCAAGAACCTGATTCGATCTTTCAACCATTCACAGTCCACCTCTTCACTGCTTGGAAATGCCAGTGCCAAGGGGAGAAATGGGGTATGTAAGGATAGTGATTGGACAATCCGTTCACCTGCAGAGGTTTGTTGCTCATCGCCCACTTCGACTTTTCCGACACACATAGGGATTCTTTAGGCACCATCTGTGTCAATTGTATCCACCCAAGCAATACCTCAGTATTGCATGCCAATTAGATATCAATATTTCTCGTTCCAAGTATTCCCCCTGCGTTGGTATGCGGCACAGTTCCATTTCAAGATTTCGTCCTTTTTTCCAGCAAGTATGTCGTCTTCTCATTCCTCCACTCTTTGCTTATTGACTACAATGTCGACAGTTCTTCTCATAAAAATAATACCGAGAGATGGAAAGGCTAACCCTCAATGGTTCTCCTTTAGTGAACAAATTTGACAGCGTTGAAGATTCTTCTCTCGATCGAATAAAGAACGTCAACAGCCTTGAAAGTTGCGAAGTCTGCACCAAGATCTTCTCAATATTCAAGCTACCATTCGAACACGAGAACACCACCGTAGAACTGGGTCAAGTCTCAGATATACTCAACAGTAGCTGCGTTCACACCGCCTTCATCGAAAAACACAGACCACTATGGCCATTTCCCGCTCAATATGAGAACCAGCCACTAACGCTCGGAAAGAAGCGGTACGAAACTTCTGCGAATTTGAGAATCTATTGGGACACGGATAATGCACAAGGTGTTCAGTTAGGTTGGCCATTCGGTCTCATTAGTAAAGAGACTGAGGCCAGACATCCAGGTCGGGTTCGTATGCTTGATCCGAAATGGGTTGATATTGAGGTCCTTCGAAACTGGCGGACTCGATGTATTGAAGACCATGGTGACGCTTGTCATCAGCATAAGATATCGAACTTGGAGTCAACTCGTCCTCTACGGTTGATTGATGTTGAGAGTGGGTGTATTGTGAGTACTGAAGAGGAAGAACTAGTAGACAATTACGTGACTCTCTCCTATACCTGGGGACAAACAAAGAACTTCGTAGCTTTGAAAAGCAACTTCGAGTACCTTCGGCAGCCAGGCGTTTTGTTAAACGGTGATATTGCTGAGCAGATCCCTAAAACAATTCGCGATGCCATTGCCATTGTTAGGCTTTTGGGAGAGAAATATCTTTGGGTGGATAGTCTTTGTATTATTCAAGATGACGATGAGCCGAAATGGCAAGAGTGATAAACGCAAAAAATGATTGGATCAAAAGTACTAGTGCTAACATGGATCTAGACTTCAAAGAATGCACTTGATATACGCCAACTCATTCCTCTGTCTGATTGCTGAAGAAGGGAACTCAAGTTATGGGCTTCGCGGTATAAAAGGGGTATCGTTCGAAAGAAAAGTCGAACAAGAAACTTATGATCTTGCCGGAGGAGAAAAACTCACACACCAGAACGAGTCTTGGGAATTTTCTCCTCATGCCAAAGAAGGCTATCGTAGTCGAGCCTGGACCTTCCAAGAGTACATATTTGCAAAACGTCGACTTGTTTTCGGTAAAGGACCCTTGACATGGCAGTGCAACTCGGAGGCCTGGTATGAAAACTTGATGCCATTCCCAGAGGCCGGTGCGCATTTTGCTAGAGAAGACAATTCGGGGCAATTTGGTTGGATGCAACTACAGTTGCCAACTTTACAGGCGCTATCAGGTCTTGTTGATGGTTTCAATGCCAAACTCTTGACATATCCTGAAGATGTGTCGCGGGCTTTTGCTGGTATTCAGTCATATTTGCGCCGTTCATATCAGGTGAGATGATTGGAGAAGAATTACCTCTCTTCCACACTTAGCCCCTGAAAATCGTCGGAGTAGACTACTGGGCTTTGCCCAGCAGTATAAAATTACTCCACTGGCAGGATCGAAAGAGCAACGCTAACTTCGCGGTCATCTCTTTAGGGAGGACTAATTTTCGGACTACCAGAATTCTTCTTCGACATCGCTTTGTTCTGGTATGGCGAAGTTGACTCTAGCAGAAGAAAAGTTTCCCCGAATTTCTCTGGCAACACAACCCAAAACGGCTTACCCAGCTGGTCATGGATGGGATGGAATGGCCATATACGTTTCCCAGAAGACTGCGAATTTGAATCGATCAAGTCCTTTGATCTCATTGGATTTACTGATCCTGTAACTGAATGGTACATCATGGAAACCCCAGAATCAAAAACAAGACGTAAGATCTCTTCCCAGTGGCATCAATACAGAACTGGTATAATCGAAAATGATGTCGGGTGGGTGAAGAAGGAATATGAATTAGGTCCACCGCTCGCAAATCCATATGGATTTTACCGGTCAAAAGATCTCCGCTCTCATGTTTATACCCATGAAGCACAGTCGGGACCCACGTTGTACTGGTATACGCTTCCATCCGTGGAGCCTCAAAGTTCTCCAAGTATCCATCCCCAAACCCAATATTTATACTGCGAAACCACCCGAGCATTCTTATACGGCACAACCGACAAACTATGCGACTTCCGCGGCAAATACCGTCTCCAGCTCATCATCGATGATACAGGAGCCTTCGCCGGTGGCATCACCCTCGGAACTAATTATCTCCACGACAGTAACCGTCTACGAGACAGTGTCCCTACCACAGCAGGCTCCAACCGCATGGAGTTCGTCGCTATTGCGAAAGGATGGACGTCGATGTTCGCCAAATGCAAGGTTAATGAGAAGATTAGTCTTGGGGAACTTTATGTCTCGAAGCGTGAGGTGCCGGATAGGGAGGAGGGGGATGAGGAGAATGTGAGGAAGTGGAAGGAGGAGAGGGCTACGAAGGATGATTGTGTTTTTGTGCTTTGGATTGAGTGGGTGGATGGGGTGGCGTTTAGATTGGGGACGGGGATTGTATTAGAGGAGGCTTGGGAGAGGGAGAGGGAGAGGGAGAAGGTGAAGTTGGTGTTGGGATGAATGATTTTGAGATATTGGAAAGGCAAGGAACCAAGCTAGAGGCTCTTTGTAGCTAGAATACTGAAGTGCCGATTCGGGGAGTCCACATGCAGGCTCCTTTCATCAACAACTTAATAATTGGTTCCGAGGTAACCTTGGGTGTTTATCCAATGGTGTACTTTCTCTAACCCGTCGGGCTTCTTTTAGGATACTATTTCCCAGCTACGGAATGTATATATACTCGCGAGGTGATTATGCGACATACAGGCGGGCTTAAGATGAGGATTTATCCGAGGTGTATTAGACAGCAGAAGTCCAAGACCTCTCTCCAGTTTACAAGAGAGTTGAGGATGAAGACCTATCTCAGGTTCACAAGCGACATCCAAAAAGTGACGAGAATCTTTCTCAGGTCTACAAAAGAGCCGAGGATGAGGAACTTTCCCAGGTTTACCAACGCGTTAAGGTGAGCACTGACGAGGATTTTTCCCAAGTCTACTAGCTGCTATACTTGACAGCCAGCATCGTTTTCGTCTCAGAATCCCAAACGCAGACTCGATAAACGTTGGACTTGGATTTGAGATCTTGTGCCATGTAGATGGTGGTTGTTAATTGGAAGTTATGGAATGATATAGCCTTGTGGTGGTTGATAAGTGTTTTACATCTTGATAGATTGTAGTGATGAGAGGTTTAATATTGATATTGCTTGACTGGAGCATTCTTACTAGGCCAATTCCATGCCATTGTTTGCCCCAGAAGCTGCTTAGTTCAATCAACACATGACGCAATACGCTGTTCTATAAATTGTTTGTGATATTTCGTCCTATTTATGGTGAATTTTCAGGAATGGGGTGACATTTTGACATGACTCACCAGTGAGTAGTATTAGAATCCCTCATATGACTGTAATGACTCGACCGCTGATATCCCTTACTTAAGTTCTTATACTTTGAGAATTCCCGCACTTCCTTCTCGTATTAATATACTCCAAGAATATCCACACCACAATACTAATCTCATGTCAAATCCGCCCACGACGAAATACTTCACAGGCCACAAGTCGAAATCCACAAGTCGAAATCCACGTTGCCTTTCTACTGCCCTTCTACCAACTAGTATCACAATGCTTTTCCAAGCATTCATTCTATTCATTTGCCTCTTTGTCTCCGACAGCAGCTCTGTTCCACATCCTTACAACTCTGGCGTACTCACTCCACCTACCGATGATGCCAAGTCGACCGAAATTGCTGTTCGTGATCTTTCCACGAAAGATGTACTTTGTTGGTATGGTACTGTACCACCGACTCTGAACTCGTGCACCTACGTATACGAGATACTCCAAGACCAAGAAGGTTTCAACTTTTACGTCTGTGATAGAAATCTCGATGCCAATGCAAAGTTGTTGGTCCAGCTTAATTTAGGATACAACATTGACACCAAAATTGATACTCGACAAACGCCATTACTACACAACATCTCAGTGCGAATAACCAATGATGCTAAGAGTAACTACCCTTCCTCCGTTTGGTACAAGACCTGGTTTGTCCTTCCAACTATAACCTCGAAAGCGCCGGATGGTCGAATGATTGGTTGGCAATCATTTGATAATTGCGAAAGAACTCTGGTAAGTAAATTGTATTCCAACCGTGGCATTGCTTCTGGATTGCATCTTCGTTAGCCTCCAAACCTGCACAAACATTAAGGAGACGAACTCACATTTCTGGCTTCTAGGGAAACAGATACGCAGGCATACCATTCTATTAAAGCGGTTTTGGTGTTATTTGAGCTTAAGGGTGCCCAGCGGTTGCGCAGCTCGTTGCCATTATGCGATGCTTTTATGCAAGGCGTTTTGCGAAGAGATTACATGGATTTTCAACAGAAAAGTAGTATCTAATCAATGACTCAACAATTCTACTTGACGTCAATCGTAAAAAGATACTTGGAATAACCATGAATGGATCGTGATGCTACAAACATTTGCGGACTCTGCACGAGCGCAACCCCTCGAGTTTCCAGACCAATCTAAAATCAGAGTATGGAATTCATTTATCCCATTTCTGCAATATCGATAACAACCCCACTCCATGCATAAAAAACCAACATAATGGAAACGTCAGCTCATCAACTCATAAAATGTTTTACTTCTCATTGGCACGTGCCACAAATCACCCCTGAGTTATCCCCACCTACAAACCATCTCCTCGGTATATATCCACTAATAAAAACCAAACACATATCATTTTCGTCCTTCCAGGCAGCGAATCTGCATCTATTTAGATCCTCTGCACTCGACCAATTTATTATCCGAGATGTTATGACTGCGTATAGATGAAATACGCCCCGTGCCAAAACATATTTCTAAAAAAAAGGTATTTCAATATCCAACCTGACTCGGAATGGTGAAAGTACAGTATTCAGTTGTTATTGGATTCAAATTGAATCGCTGAAGCATTTAATGAACAAGTATACAGTAGGAAATTAACTGTAAAGTATCCTATGTCCGAAACTTATTTCATTCATCCCGTGCATGTTCACATCCCGCTTATCGTTGAATATGGTAAGGTGTCTTATGTCTCCATCCGGAAGTTGAATCCACATTCCGATTTGTGGGTCAAGTGGAAGTACTAGTGGGTTTGAAAAGTGCCGATTTATTTGACAGTTGATCTATCATTGTTTTTGGTAATTCTAGAAATCTTCGATTGGTCTTCACCAAAAAGTATCTCGTTCGAAATCATATCATGGAGGTAGATAATGAGCCAAAGGTTCCTTCCCCTAATTCGTATCTAGTTGAGGAGATAGGTTCATATGTAGATGCAGGAGAACCAGAATTAGATGTGAGTTATCGTCCAGCTAATGCTCGGGTCCGAAGTTTAATCAATTTCAGTCCGAAAATGATGCTGATTCTGCTCTTGGTGGAATGAGTTTGAGGTAATTAACTCCTATATCGAAGCTTTAAACTGGATTTAACGATACATAAGGAGTTCTAACTTCACAGTCGAATCGGAATTTTATCGTCATATTGAAGAGAATGGAAGAACGTATCATCGTTATAAACATGGTCGTGAGTGATAACCGATGAAAGTATATTTCTGTCAGCGGCAGCTAATGATTCATGGGACAGAATATCCGCTACCAAATGATGCAGTAAGTTCTAGCGATGTTTTGTGGAAATAGAATTGGCTGATAGAATCTGCGACACTCAGCTAGAACAAAATAGACTTGGTATGTGTTCATATCATGGTTGAGATAGCTCGTTCTGATGATTGCGTAGAATTTCAACACAGATTTCTACGTATGACCATCGACGGAAAGTTATTTGTATCGCCAATCGACACAGATCGACCAATAAATGTGTTGGATATTGCTACTGGAACTGGTATCTGGGCAGTTGAATTTGGTAATTTCTTGAATCTTGAGATGGGATATCTCTGACAACATCTAACAATGCGTAGCAGATGAATATCCCAAGTCAACGGTAATTGGTACTGATCTTAGCCCCATACAACCGCATTAGTAGGTATCAGAGCTCCTCAGATTTTAATTCTCCGAAAATATTTACCCGGAACTAGTATCCCCACGAACTGCTCATTCCGAATCGAAGACGCTGAAGATCCATGGAAATTTGACGATTTAAAATTCGACTTGATTCATGGCCGCGCCTTGTTATCCTGCTTTCGTTCTCCGAAAACTGTCATTGCATCGGCATTTCAGGCTCTAGCACCAGGAGGATACCTTGAACTTCGAGATCCAATCTTTCCTTTTAAATACGCATCTCCGCCACCGGAGAATTGTGCGTTGGTAAAATGGAATAATATGATAGTAGAAGCCTCTACAAAAGCTGGGCGTCCTTGGACAAATGGAGCACATTATAAGAAGTGGATGGAAGAAATTGGGTTTGTTGATATTGTGGAGAGAAAGGAATATGCACCAATGAGTTCATGGGCAAAAGGTCAAAGAAATAAGGTCTTGAGCGTATGGGTACAGAGGAATATTTTGATGGGCCTAGAAGGTTTGAGTATGGCACTTTTCACGAGAGTCTTGGGAATGGAGAAAGAAGAAGTAAATGAGCTTTTGATAGGTGTGAGAGCTGATATTGAAAACACCAAGATACATTGCTATTCTGAAGGGTACGTAATAGCCTACTGCTGGGTTTGCCCCTTTTACTAAATAGGAATGATAAGCTAACATGTCGTATTAGGGTTCTAGTGTATGGGAGGAAACCTTGAAGGAGCTATTTTGTGGAAACTCAACGAGTTGTTTGAGAATTTGCAATAGTAGACATCGTCTTCAGTTGATTTTCGACAGATCTTTCGTAGTTTGCGGTCTGGAAAACGACTACTGAACCAACAGCTTTTGGTTCAAGGATATATCAATTGTAATATCGAGTAATTCTTCTTAATTGTGTTTACCTTTGAGCTGCATGGTCTAGTATCATTTTCAAGGATTTAATCTGTATCCATGAGGTTGTTAGAATGGTTCTTCATTCTAGAGATGTGGAGAACTGATCTGGAAGTTCCGAGAGGGTAAGGTTCACATTGATATACCGGCCTTTTTTCATGTTCGAGAACCCAATTATCTTCATCCAACTTTCTCATATATACTTTCCGCCCAAGCTCATTCTCATCATTTAATACATCTTGTTCTCTTCTAAACTCTTCCATCCACCCTTTCAACATGTACGCTCATCCCATTATCGTCCCACTTTCCCAAATCATCCTCTTCTCCATCCCTCCTCATCTCTCTCAACATATTAGATCTTCTCAATCGAGGTATGGTATCCTTGCACGCCCCTTTTATTATTTCTCCTTCGAAGAGCGTATGTATTCTCTCTAGTGGAACATTCTTCGTTTCCGGGACACAAATGACCGCATAAATCGTCATCAATATACAACAGCCGCCAAAAAGCAAAAACGTTCCATACGTAATTCCACTTAGCATGAATGGCGTAATCTTCGAGATGACAAAGTTGAATAACCACTGTACTGCGATAGCCAGTGCCATACTAAAACTGCGTAGATGGTTGGGAGAACATTCAGAACTGAGAACAAATGGAATGGGTCCCCAGCCGAAGGAATAAAATACCACAAAGAGATAAACGCAGATGATTGCGAAGATGGAGTTTCCGTTCAAGGGTGCCCCATCGACTGGAGGATTGACAGCTTGGTTTATACCAATATAGAACATAGCAAATGCTTGTCCTAATCCTCCTATAATCAAACACCATTTTCTTCCAACTTGCTCTGTCGCAAACATGAGTCCTAGTGCAGTAATACAAACTTTCACAACACCGTAGATTCCTGTTGCAAAAAGTCCCGCAGATGTACCTTTCAGACCAACCGTTTCGAATATCTGTGGAGAATAATAATTGATGCTGTTTGTCCCGGTCCATTGTTGCCAAAACATGAGGATTGCACTTAAAGAAACAGCATAGAACGAAGATTTATTGGAAACCGTAAGTTTCATTTGTCGAAGGAGAGTTAATTTCTCTTTTCCGTGAAAGTCTGCGATGATTTCATTGAATTCGCGTTGAATCAATGGATCGGTAGGAGAACGACGACGGACACGAGAAAGTGCATGAAGAGCTTTTTCGTGTTGGTCTTTTTCGACAAGCCATCGAGGACTTTCATTTTGGAAGAAGAGTCCGAGGCCGAGAAAGATACCAGGAAGCATTTGTAAAGCAAAAGGAATCCGCCATTTGAGTGGATTATCGCCGGCTACGTTTTTGTTCATACCGAAGTTTATAAAGTAGGCGAGCATGATACCAGTTCTACGATCAGTTAGTATCATCTTTCCAAAATGACGAGGTTAAGATACATACACATTGAATAATTGCATACACCCCACGCATCTTCCTCTAATCTCCTTACTAGCATTCTCTCCAATGTAAGTCGGTACAACCGCACTCACCAATCCAACTCCAAACCCTCCAATGAATCTTCCAGCATAAAGTTGTCCTAAACTCGTCGTTCCAATCCCACTGGTAGTTTGAATGATCGAGCCAACCAAAAAGATGAAATCGGCTACGAACAATGCTTTTTTTCTCCCAAAAACATCACTAATATAGAAACTTGACATGGCACCAAAAAAACATCCACCCTGTAAGACAGAAACGATATTTCCAGAAACGTTATCGTAATTTGAGGATCCGTCGTTTAGTCCAAAGGAATCTTTGAACGAGGACATTGTAAGTATTCCACCGATAAGTCCAGTATCCCAACCGAAAAACATGCCGCCAAATGAGGCGACTACTGTGAGAAAATATGCATTTCGATTTATGGATAGATCATCGATAAATTGGCGATAACGGGAAGGTCTTGATGAATTTGATGTCCCAACGACACCGCGAGAATCAATGCTTGATGATCCATGAGTGTGAGATGCGGACATCGTGGCAATTGTTTCCAATTCTCATGGAATATTCCAAAAATGATTTGTCCAAGATGTCTTTCTGAGTAAAGAGCAATACAAAAAACGACTGCAAATTGAGAGAGACACAGAAATCAAAAGCATTCAATCTACGAGGGGGAAGATAAACTTTAATTAATTCTTCCACATCTACTTGTATTAACAGTAAGTGGATCGATTTTTTATCATGCAATGTAACCAGTCATTGCCGTCACCCAATCCCGCTGTTCAATCCACCCCCACGCCATTACTCGTGCCACGAAGATCTGGGGCGTAACAGATCCAACCCGCTAATCACTGATTAGAGCGTATACGTCCACTGTTCGCGGGGTATTGCAGTAGAAAAGCATTCGTAAAATAAGACCATTGTGGAAAAAGCCCGGGATTCGAAGCATGTTTAGACTAGGATTTTGAAGCGGATTTCCTAAATAGTCTTGTCCGCGTGATATACTTCCGGGGAAATTTTCGTTTGGTGGAAAGAAATGGACGAATGAGGGAGTAGTGGAGTTTCTTTCACGTCATACTACGTGTAAGCCGAAAACGTGGGGGTTGGGTCGTACCCCACGGGGAAGAGGGGTTACCCGAGACTTTCCCGGTACTTACAACGATAAGTGGGATGGCTTAACACATTCATTAATAGAGGAATCCTGAAGATATATATTTTTAACAACTATTCACATGGAATCATGAGTATTGAATGACATCTGCGATGTTCGCGATTTTCTCAGACTGTATCAATTATTTGTTTGGGAGACAAAGATTCGGGAAATTAAACGCTTGGGAAATACATAGCTCCACACAATCAGTTTGAAAGTGCTCTTCGAGGTGTGCATAGAAATACGTAATCCAATCTTCAATTGGTATTTGATTGTATTGACTTACATGTGAGATTATTCACACACGTATCAAATATTCCTCCTAACGATCCTGAGCTTCAAAGTCGAGCTTTGACGTTCTTCTTACTGATCTCCTCCTTCGCTTTCTCTCTTAATAATTTCCTCAATATTTTCCCGCTCTGATTCTCGTTAGCTTGTGTACTTCTTTATGAGATTTCTTTAGACGACCGTCCAAGAGTGGGGATAAAAACTCACTGGATTCTTGGGAATTGTCTCTACGAACTCCACACCGCCCTTCAACCATTTGAACCTACTAGTCCTCTTTTCCACCCATTCCATCACCTCTTCCGCATTTAGTCTATTTTCACTCCCACCACTCTTCACAACATAAGCCCTTGGTACTTCACCCTCTCCGATCATTACTCCGATCACGGCTGCATCCGCAATATCTGGATGCTCTAGTAACAGCGCTTCCAATTCCGCAGGAGCCACTTGGTTGCCCTTTACTTTAATAAGTTCTTTCATTCGATCAACGATGAAGAAACTGTTTTGAGAATCGACGTAAGCAATATCTCCCGTACGAAGCCAGACGCCGGATGGAGTGTCAATTAGAGTTTCTTGAGTAGCGGAAGGTTTGTTCCAATATCCTTTCATTATACTTTGATTTGTTAGATGATTTGTGTGATGCATTATGGTTCATGAGGAATAAAAAGCTAAAAACAGGTAAATGACGGTTAAGGGTACTGAAATTGACTTACTTGGGTGCTTGAACCCAAATCTCACCCCGTTCGCCCTGTTTAAGTTCCTCTAATGTTTCCGGATCCACAATCTTCGCATGACAATTGGCGTTAAGTTCTCCTACTGAGTTCGGTATTGGATCACGTCGAGTATCGCAACCTAGAAGAGAGCAAGTTGCTTCAGTCATTCCCCATCCTTGCTGTTTTATGGACAATTAGTTTTCGTTGAATGATTGAAAAGAGCAAATTTGGGGGAGAGATTACAGTAAGTTTGACATTCCCATTTGGCCACAGCTTCTCTGCAGCATCTATCACTTCACCACTGAGTGGTGCAGCACCAGATGTCATATCAATCACACTACTAAGATCATATTGTTTCGTGAGCGGTGATTTGACGAGCATCTACATATGTTTTTGTTAACATTTTGTGCCCCTCATTCCATGTGACTGGATGATGTATACTAACAACAACGATTGGAGGCACCATACTCAATGAAGTAATTTTATACTTTTGCACTGCTTCCAACATATTCCGGAAATCAAATTTCTTCATAATATAAACCGGAATGCCTCGTTTAGGCGCCACAGCTCCGAAAATTGTTTGACCCATTGCATGGTACAAAGGAAGGAAACATAACCATTTTCTATTTGTAGAGAATGTTAGCAGATGATAATTGCTTTTGACTTGGAAGCTTACGCTTTCTTATTTCTTTCTGGCGTCTCAGGATGAAGTTCATGTAAATGTCTAAATTGCATCGAGTTTGCAACATAATCTAGATAATATTATTGTCAATTCCAGATCAAACGTCGTTAGTATTTCCTTGAAAGAATCGACACTTGAGAAATGTGAGACCTTACTATAATGCGTAATCATCACCCCCTTGGGTACACCAGTTGTCCCAGAACTATAATTTAGACAACAAACCGTTTCCTTGGGATCAAAATCCTCCTTCCATTGAAACTTTCTCCCTACCTCCTCACCCTCTAGTAGTTCCCACCAACTCCTTATTCCTTTCATTTCATCTTTTCCCTCATAACTCTCTTTACCGACATCACCAAATACAAATATATTTTCCCTCCCTAAGCCAGCTTTCCCCGCTGCTTTGATTCCGATTTCCAAACTTTCCTTACCGCAAAGTAGGAACTTTGCCTCACAATCACTTAGTTGATAAGCCAGCTCCCTTTCCACAAACCCTGGATTTGCACCTGTAAAGATTCCTCCTGCTATAATAATTCCCATTATAATTACTGGGAAAAACAAATTATTACTCGAAAAGAGTAATACTCGATCACCTGGTTGTAATCCATTTTTAATTAATCCAGCAGCTAAACGTTGGGAATAGAGTCGAAAATCTGAGTGAGTGAGGAGGTTAGAAGGATTCGCTGCGTCAATAAACGCCGGTTTATCTGGAAGCGGATGAGTGGAGGAGGTAAAAAGGTAGGAAGATAGGGAGATGGGAGGGATAGAGAGATGCCAGCGAGAGGATATGGGCATTTTGTGTGCGTATTGTTATTTAGAACAGAGATTACAGTAATTCAATTGATCCGTAAATATGGAAACAGAAAAAGGATAAAAAGAATTATCACACACTAAGATGATACATTGTACATATCTACTAGGTGTTACATCCGACTTAACCACGGAAGGTTCCCGTCCCCGCGTTTGTCTACCCCGCAAATTATGGGAATGTGGATGAAAAAAGCGGTGCTACCAACCACTCGATAATATTATCTAATTTTTAAGTTACATATTATACGAGTTCTTACAAATAAATCTTATCTGTGGCATTTTATATCAGAATAGAATAGGGATCATCTGAATTGTAATTAAATGCCGAGAAGTATATTTTAGGTGTCCCAGTCCTTCCGTTCTGCAGAAGATTTCATTTCTTTAGCTCCGCGAGCCCCGCTGATGCTTCGAGGTCATTCTCGGTTGTTTTAGCTATTTTCATGACTCGTATCGAGACCCTTTATCACCGGATATATCCGAGAATCGGCAAGTGAGTCACTCGGTATGCTTACGCCTAGGCACCTAGATATTATTGTGATGATATAAAACATGGAACTCAGAGATTTCACTTCACTCGTATATAGTTGCAAAAAGATTAAATGAAAAAGAAGCAACGAAGAGAATGAAGAATCTTCTCATCATGATTGAATTAAAAGGAGTCTATCCCCTGCTACCCATGGGTCATCTATCAGAATCCACGCGAACGGGATGAGGAAGACCACCCAAGAGCCCCCATGACATTGAACGAAGTCTTCCAGAAGTCAACGCCCACAATCCTTCATATCTTCTCTCAAAATTCGACCCTATCTACTCCGCAATAGGACAGTGATCATAATTACCATTAATATTATTTCCCCACCATGATGGGAATGGTGCCGCAAACCCACCGGCTCCGAAAACTGCAAAACTCAGAATGAAAAGCACGGTATAACTCGCGCCATCCCAAGCTCCAGTAATCAAATACGAATAGTTTTTGAAGATATTTGGTCGATAGTTACGGAGATAGAATTGGGTGAAGAAACCTGCTAGCACTTGGCTGAGAATTACGCAGGTTTGAGATTGATTGTAGGGAATATATCCAGCATATTGAATGAATTGAGGCATGTTGATTTCCGTCAAGGCAAAACCACGGATCTTGGGAATGAACTGTATTAAGAATTCAATGAGTAAGTGATTTTTAAAGGGTGGGAATAAAGGAGGGAGCACTTACAAACACGACGATACGATGAGCAAGAACGATTCCAGCACCAACCACCAACCCCAATGGAACGATGGAGTATTTCGCTCCCGACTTATAGAGTTGCTTTGCCAATGCCCAAGATGCTGCATTGGTATTGAAAGCTTGAATAGTGGCACCACTCCATGAACTATTACCATTTCCTGTGGAGAGAAGTTCTCGATTACCATTCACGATGGATATCATCACAACATAATTGACGAAACCACCCAAGATAGTACCATATACTTGAGTAAGGAACATGACACGAGGAGGAATTTTTACTGATTGACAAGTTAGTTTGTGGTTGGTGAATAGAAAGTTGGGGTTACTTACGGTATTCGCCTAATTTGAGATCATTGGAAAGATTGACTGTATTGGCAATAACATTATGCGACCAAGCCGCAAAATACATATTTCCAACTGGACGTCCAGGAAGCATGAGACCTGCCAACATCTTTGACAAGTTGTTTGTGGCAATGCCGTTTCCGTATCGAGCGTATAGAAGATTACTCTATGAAAACGTTAGAATGTCGTACGGATGAGAACTGATCGAGATATACGTACCAAAGGAGCGATAAAACATCCTAACAATAAAGCAACGATATACGCCCAAACTGGGAGAGTAATATTCTCTTTGATAACAACGACGAGGCCAAGAACAAAGCTGATAACGAGGACAGCAACATACCACCACCATGGGGCTTCTTTATATGTTCTAGCCATATGAGCATGATGTGGATCTTCGTAAGTTCCTGCCCTTGCGCTTTTGAAAGCTCGGATGACATCCCCACCCCAGAAAGCGAAACAATGAGTAATAAGAGCACCGATCTAAAGGAATCAAGTTAGCATTCTGGAAAGAAAACGACCCTACTGGAGACAAATACTTACTGCAGCATTTGCCATGAACATAGCATACGCAAAACTTCCTGTCAAACTTGGAGTGCCAAATTCCTCCAGAGCAGTCTCGTTGAGAACACCATTAGTAAAGACTTGTCCGGTTGGATATCTTGAGCCATTCTCCGAACGAAGTTGTGTTGACATGAATGGTTGTGACTTTGAATCCCAAGCATTGGTATAGTAGATACCAAGCATGGCAGCAAAGCAGACGATATATCCGAATAAACTATGAGCTTGGGTCTTGAGAGGAAGAGAAGTGTTGAAAGATGTGATCTTAGAGTTGATTTTGATTAGCATTTCTGTACATCAAGCGCAAACAAAAATCACGAGTTGTCTGACTTACATATTGCCAATCGAATGATAGGGTTAGAAGTCCCAGGCCCTCATTGTTTGTCGCACCTCCAAAAATATTGGTGAGTGTCGCCGCCTTACTTCCCGTAGCATTCATAGCTGCCAAACATGGAATTGAAACAGAATTCAACCAAGGGAAGACATATGCTGGAAGGAATTCATAAGCAAACATACTTCCAAATGCATACCAGAAGTATCTGAGAGGCTTGGAATGTTTCAAATCTTGCCAATGAAGTCCTTGAAGTGTCTTTACTGTGGGTAGTGTACTCCAGTATACAGACTCTGGATGCCAAACCATGATTGGGCGAAGCATTCCGCAGAGTCCATATCCAAATAGACCAATGGATATAACTGCCAATATGACTGTGGTAGCACTGAGAGGTAATCCATAGAAGAGATTCTGAGCGGCAAAGACTGTGATGGTTTCTGCTGCATTGGATGCTGATGTGGCAGTGATGGCACAAATAGCATGCTCTTTGAGGTTCCATGGTCCATAATTGAAGAAAGAGATGATTCGGATGTATAATGGTATAGTGCCTTGTCCACCTCTTTCTCTCCAACGAGCCTCAAATTTGTCACCGCGAGGAAGTACCTTTGCCCATGTCTTTCCCAAGAAGTAGGCAATCAGTACAATAAAGGTACCTTGAATAACTCCCAAATAAGTTGGTTTGAACTAAATGTAAAGGTCAGCTTTTGTTAACACTGAGGATAGTGCAAGTTACTTACAGAGTAGATCTGGTACATCACTGCCTGGAATCCCGATAGAATGGTGGCCAAGAAGATACTTCTGAAACTCAACGCTGGCTGCCCATCATCTCTTAGTGGCAATAAGTGAGCAGCTGCATCGGCACCAGTAACGATGATAACGTCGTCACTATTGTCATCTCTAGATTTATCAGACAATTCCTTGGTGTCAATGTCTAATGTATCCTTGGAGATTTCTCGATTGTCAGCCGAGATACGTAGCTTCTCGTCGATCTCATGATGTGTTGGAACAGATATTATATGACCTTCGACAGGATTGAAGGCCCCAACGACCGATATGTCAGTATTAGCAACTGGCATGTTGTCGGATTGACTTTGGTTGACTTTGGGTTGGAAAGTCACAACCTATTGGCGGCTGAAAAAGAAAATTGTTTGAGACGTAGGCAGAAAATTCAAGGAGCGTTGCACACTCTCTCATATATGGTGTCTTTCCAGCTCTCTGGTGATATCCATGTTTGCCAATGGAAGATAAAAGTCTTGGTGTTGCGGAATACAGAAACAACATCTCGTACGAGCACGATAAGGCAAGTAGGATCCTTGTGTGATTGTGGCCAAATCGCACGCCTTTGCTAGAATCCCAACTAACTGTGTGAATCTAAAGCACTTTGCCACATGAAAAGGATTCTTTTGGAAAAGAATGAACATGGAATATTGTTCCATCGGACGATACTAACTGAATTGAAAGCAAGTTGCATGAATTGCTACCATTCGGATGGCGCCAAACCCTACCCTACCGCTGGGTATGAATATTTGCTGGGGCTATTCTTCGGATAGGCTTTGGCTGGATCACATTGGTATGGAGATAGATTAAGGTTCTCTCGGATACTTCCGGCTACAATCCTAAAATCAGAGGCGATCTAGAATGGAAAATACATGTCGATATAAAGATTTAGATGAAGCGATAGGTGGGATAGCCATTGAGATCAGTATACTTGAATGTTTTCATTGGTGATATTTATCAGGGAGTAGGACCGGCGATTAAAAAATCATGTTATCTCACGGCATGTCCGTCCAGATTGAGAATACTAGTCGTTGTGTCGGCATGCGCATGGATAAGTGGACCCAGTGCAAAACGAAGGCTTCTCGTTTCCAAGACCTTTCTAATAACCCATGAAAGATACCTTACCCAGCACTAGATGCTTATTTTGTTAGCACAGACCAAGCTACGACCACACGACTTTCTTCTGGTAAATTTGTTGGTCGAAAATGTGGCTGCCATTTGAAGATGTCCATCCGAATATCACTCTTGAATCAAACAGTATGTGATCACGGTACGTTTGCAGGCACAACGAAGAGCCCTTGGCATGTCTCTCTAACAGGAATCGATCAGTTCATCAATGGTCTAGCTGATCACGAATCTCATATCACACTACCAATCGTTTGTATCGTACCTCTCACAACGGTATAACAGCCGTTCAAACCCACTGGTCAAACGTTTTGGCTTGGCTAGGTTACATTCTGCCGAACAGCCAAGCCGGATGATAAGTATCTCTCCACAATAAGAAGGTCGAATTCTTATCGACATCTGCTGAATTGATAAGGACTTTCCACATCTGGAAATAGAATACTCGTTTAATGTTTTGATTAAGATAATCTGGGAATTTCCCAATTATCAGTGGCTTGATGTTCCAACAGTTATTTTGGCTTCACTTAACCTTATCTTGTCTAATCGTTCATCTAATCTATCCGAGCTGATCTTTATATCTTGGCATATGAGTGAGCTCAAAAAGATTGACATTGATTGGTTGTTTTAAGAATCTAGTATCACAGACATAACTTTGAAGAGACAGGCATGATATTCTAGCTGAATAGTGAAAGGCTGAAATCACATCGCAATAAGATGTTCATGAGGTCCCGAGGTAATGGATCGGGCAGAGGGAAAAGATAAGTGATGTTGCCCGTGCAAAATGAGGCACAGATGTGAATGATAAAAAGAGGCAGGTAAGTAAAGAAATTTTGGTCATGAGTTAGCTCAGTCTTTCCCCATAACTCGGGTTTATGATCTGACCAAATTCAATAAATTTGTTTCGTTGATCTATATAATTTAGCTTCTAGAAGGAAATAGAACACAGGCCATCTCTCGGTCCCGACCTCTTTTGAGTGGTCGCGTGCGAGCTTCTGTAGCTTTCGTTAATTTCATAGAAAATGATGCAATTTGTAACTAATCCCAAGCCAAAGATATCCAACAAATCAACATAGATATAACATTTGATAACTGGCTCCTTTCATCTAACTATTGAATAAATCATTGAATATCCTTGAATTTATTTAAAAAGGCACCAACCACAGAGCCCTGGCTCGAGCCTGGCAACTAACCAAACTTCCGTGCGCAACCCCTCATACCCGCACTGAAATCCCCCCTCCCCACTTGTGGCAAACATAACTCTGGCGATAGGACCAAATTACAGAACAGATGCCAAAATTTAGCTACGAGAACAGAGGAAGGTGCTAGCCTAAAGAGGCATATATTATATAGAATTAGCTTAGAGCCAGAGTCTTTCGGAGTATAGCTGGTTTAATAATAATTATATCCATTAAATAAAATCCATTTTTCTAATAACCTATGTAAAAAAGAATTCCTGTTTTTGATTTCAGTATTCTTCGATTTTTCAAAAATTCAATAAATCAGTTTGATATGTTTATGCCTTATATTCTCTTTTAGATTTCACCCTACTCTTTGATATAATTAAAATTTATAATTTAATTCGATTCAACAAATAAAATTCAATTTTCAATTCGGTTTTTTGAGATTCACTAAATATTTAACCCGATTAGAATATTCGTAGCTTCTAATTAGTAATATAAATCTTAAGAATTATATTCAATAATTTAATTAATCAAATCATTCGAAATACTTTGATTATATTAAATATATTAATTACTTTGTAATCTGTTTATTATATATAAGCAAATCGAATTTAGATTAGTTATTAATGGAAGGGATTATCGAGAATTAAAAGTAAGATATCAGAAAGGTAGATTTGATTAATCAAAATCTGTATATAAATTTGATAAATTAAATGATTTATTAGATAATTTATTAAATAGTTTTAGAAAGATTTAGGTTTGCTTGAAATTTGCAAATACTTATTGATTGATTTCAATAGTAAAGGAAAATGCTAGTTTAAAAAGGTATATATTATATAAAATTAGTTTAAAGCTAGAGCCTTTCGGGGTATGGCTAGTCCAATGGTAACTATGTCCATTAAATAAAATCCATTTTTCTAGAACCTTTTTGGAAGGTTTACTGCGCTCAAAAGTTTTACATCACGGGTACTCGTGCTACCAGAAAGTATGCAACTCCAGCGCTATGAAAACCAGATTAGTCCTCTTGTAGTTTATCATCTTGTGATATGTGCATCTAGCGTTGGAGTTGCATACTTTCTGGCAGTATACTCGCATGTTGAAAGAAGATGCTTATGTACATGGGTTGAAGTAAGCGCCAAAATGTTTTGATTGGTGGTTGATTACGAAGTGCTGACTCTAATCAGCAACGTCCGTGAAGAGTATATACTTTGAGTTTGAGTTCGAATTCGTAGCTTTGAAAGAGTGAAGATTAAACACTTTGTACGGATAATCGACTCATTACTTCCTACGGCTTTTGTACCTTGTTCCAGCTTCAAGATTTTCCAATTCATCATCTTAGCTAAAGAACCCTTATATCTAGCCTCAACCCACAGCATTGACTGGAATATTTCCTGGTGCAAAACATCGATCAATAGCCATTGCATTGTTTCCCCACCAATTTGGAAATGTCGCATTAGGAAGATTAAGACCAAATACCATAACTGTTTGCATAAGTTGTGTGCCACAGTCTAGACCAACTCCTAGAAGGTAATTGTACTTTCTGAACCAGACGGGATGGTAGCGATAAACGTAGCCCATACTTCTCGATAGTTAGTATGCGGATCACTTTGAAGGAGGAAAGGATGTGGAGAATGATACATACAAGAATACTGAAACAGCAGCACTAGTCATCAAATTCGTAGTTTGATAAACTGGGAACCAGGTAGCTCCAGAACAAATCAAAGTCGGGTTGAATCTCTCTTCAACCTTCCATTGAGGTTTCCATTTATGGACCAGGTATGTGAGAATAACGAGCACAGGTCCTACGAAAAATCCATAATAAATCCAAGAGTACATAGATCCTTCGCCGAAAAATACTTTAGGGCCAAGAACACCCCAGATCACGGAGAGGGAGTAGTAGTTTCGAGTTTTGACAGCATTCCAAGCTTGAGAGGCAACGACGCCGGTCAACTTGGGACCTTCGGTGTTGATAATAAATCCTAGACATGGTAAATAAGCTTAAGTATTCCTGGATGAAAAGACGTTGGAACTTACTCATCATGCCATAATTGATAAATGGACCCAAAAGTGTTCCATAAACCTGACCGATAAACATTTCAGTCTCTGGAATTTTCATATAGAAACCAAATTTATAGTCCGAAATCAAATTGAGATTTTGTTCCAAGATCTGTCGACCGTAGACCATACAAGTAAGAACACCAAGAGGTTTTCCTGGGAAAAGGGCTCCAGCGATGACTTCTGATAAGAATTGCATTCCAACTTGCATATTAGCAACACCCCATAAGACTCCATTTGGGAATGTGAATATACACGAGATTATTGAGATGAGTATGAAACCCCTAAATCAATTATTAGTCGGCATGAGATATTGGAGCAAAGTGAAAGAGACCTACCACCAAGGAAGCTGCATTTCTCCTCCATATAGTTGACCAATGGCAAGTCCAGAGCAGACAAGCAAGAGTAATCCATACCACCAATGTGGAACACGAGGAAATACTTCCATGAGTTTGAGATAAGGATCATCATAATTACTCCTTCGATTTCTGAAAGCATCTTTCATTCCATGATAAGCAGGCTTACCATACCATAGAATAGCGTATACCATAGCACCAGTTGATGCAGCAAACCCGAAGAAGAATTGAAGAGCATATGATGCGGACCAGTATGGCTTAGAATAAGCATCCATTGCTTCTTGATTCAATGTATAATCCGGATTGAGAATTCGAGAAATGTTATAAGAGGCGCCAGTGCTATCGTATGTACCAGATCCCATAGCTGTAAAGTTCAAGGCATTGAGAGTGTTCGTAAAATATAGAAGAGGGTATATTACCCAACAGGCTAGCATTGCACCAACAATTTGATTTGCATTTGCCCAAAGTGGTGTGTAAAGTGGTGACCAGAAGGTAACGTAGTTCCAATCCAAGCTTATATCAAGTAGTCCCTGAAGTAATCATCAGTACAATATGGTCGTCACATTGGAATTCAGAACTTACAAAACCATAATAACCTGATCCCATCAAATATGCCTTCCAATTTCCATGACCAAAATAGCAAATCAACGGAATGGAACTCAACAATGGAAACATGACCGATGGAAGCCACTCATAACAGAATGAGCAACAGGCCACGATAGCGAAGAATTTAAGAGATTTCTTTGTAACTGCGGGGTTCTTATGCATAGCATTGAAAAGAGATACGTTTGGTAACACTCCTGGATAGTAAATATTTGGAGGTCGAACAAGGATATCACGAAAGAGTCCTGCAAATCCATATCCAATCATTTGAGTGGTGATGAGAAACAAAATTCCCCAACCAGGATTCATCTTACGGCCATAGTACAATTCCATTGCTGAAAGTGGACCGAGCCCATATGCTGTGTAACACTTTTTGGAGTCAGCGGGATCAAATCAAATGGGTATCAAGATCCACTTACACTTCCCCAATAAGCTACTACCACAAGGGCATGCTCCTTTGCATTCCATGGTCCTGGATTAAGACTCCATTTGTAACCAAAGGTATTGAAGACTCTCTTTGGTAGGTAAGCAGCCATTAGAGTTCCCATACCCCAAGAGAGAAGTTGTACAGCATAACTCGTGAGGTTCATGTAATATGGTTTGAAGTAGTAGAATGAAGAGATTCCACATCCAATAACAACCCAAAATGTAGAGCAGAACCAGAATCGAAATGTGAGAATTGGTTCTCTGTTACGAGTTACAATTATCAGTATGAAATCTTCAGACTTTTACTGCAGCAAGAACTTACGTAGGATCATTGTGCAAATCAACCGTCTTGGCCACCAATGGGATAGGATAATCTTTGAGACGAGGGTCTATGAAGACATCATTTTCCCCAGGTACAATGAGTTTCTCATCAGAGATATCTTGAAAATCGTTTGAGTCGATGGCTTCAATTTCAACATCTGCAGCCTTCTTGTCGGAAATAGGGGACTCTGTGGAGATTTGAGATGTAGAGTCCCCTCCTCCTGGATGTACATTGATAGTATCCATAATGCAGACAAGTCTGCGAGTGAAGTAGAATGAACAATCCCAACGATAGCTTGAATACAAGATCCTTTTGGGGATTGCATTTACCGTATATCTTTATATACCCCGCCTTTGTGTTATCTCAGAAGCTTTATCTACTGACTGAGGGGCTTGCGTCACAGCGACAATTTGAAATGGTTGCAACCATCAGATTACACGCTTTTCTAATGCAGGCGAGATATCGAAAACCTCAAAGACTCGCGGATATTATCATTCAAGAGTAGATGTAGTGGTCCAAATAGGTAGCATACCCGAAGATCTGCAATTCTCGATAGATTCGGTAAACCATGCCCTCTGCATTCGAAATTCATGTATCTAATCCTGCTGAGAGATAAGAACCCGAGGGGCAAAGATTTATGGCCTTAAACCCGAATATCCTTGAAGACTCTCGGAATGAGCACTTGCTCTTGAACCTTCACAGAAAACACATAACATCCGTTTACCCGATACCAATCACTTTTGCCACTCATCCTGAAAGTGTACAGACATTTTTGTTGCCATCTTCCGGGAAACCGTCACAAGATGTGCTGCAGCGACATTAATATGCGGAACTTGAATGCTAATAAAGTTACATGCATGCATGCAGGCAGGCAAGAGCAAGATAGGAAGACACTGATATGGTTCGCAATAGTGGGGTAAAACGACCAGAAAGCCGCAAATCAACCGAGCTCTGCACCAACGGGTTGGTAACATCACAAAAGTAATTGGATAAATGTTCGTGATTTGACTTGAGATCGTCGACTTCAGAACCATTTTCGAAGAAAAGCTATCATTGAATTATACAAAATAGGCAGGAGTCAAGTGCGCCGAGGAATCGATGATAGAAAGTAGATATTTTCTTGACGCAATTGGTTGTTACACGGTAAAAGATACGGTAGAAGATAACAAATTATCATGGGCCAAAGCTCGAGGCCAAAACCCCGATTGAAGCCGCGTTTCTCGTGATAATCGGTCTACTCACTGACAATATTAGCGAGAACTCTACGACATGAAGTCTGATGGGAAAAGAATCTGGCTAGAGTATTCTATGAAAGATGGGATTTTCGATTCAGAAGAGACCGAGGAGTACTTGATGTGAGGAAGTAGGTATTAAGTAGTCATGAATTGTAACAGGAGATTCATGTGAGCGTCGGTATGACTCACTTACTACGCGATCCGTTGGAAGGGTTCAGACGTGATATGTATTTCTAATTGAGGAAGCAGGTTAGTTGAATATATGTGATATTGACTATGACTATGTATATTGATTGCATTGAACCAAATCTAAAGCTCTGGAAGTGGAAGTGAAAGTGGAAGTGGTGGGGACATATAGCGCTAATGCACGTGCCTCGATCCTCCAACGACATGTAATCTTCCAAAAAGATTTAGACCACGGCGGCAGTCTTTTGTATTGGCGTAGTACTTTTGGTAATTAGAGGAGCAGGAAGTCCCTCAATTCGGACAATGTATTGTAAGATGCACCTGTGTGCTTGGTCGTGTTTGTGAGGTACCTACTACCTAGTTACTACCTCATGTTTTATTACCAAAAATATGACATCGCTCGCTACCTTACTCCCATGTTAGCATAAGACATACAAACATAAGAATTCTCGATTGATGAAGATTGGTAACTTCTCCAGGTTTGAATGTATCCGTTGTTTGATCTCAGAATCATTCAACAAGAAAGGTAAAGGAATTTTGGCAAACTATATGAAGATTTTCAACTGGCAGTGAGTGTATCTAGATTGAGTGTCCTTGTTGAATCACATGATTCTGAGTGAATTAGAGGAACTTTGGAAGATAGATATTTTTGCGTAGCAAGGAATTTAGAAGAACGATTCATAGAGGAAAAAATAGCGAAAAGCACGCAGTCTCCTGGTCAACAGAAAACAAGAGCATTCCGAAGATTGAACATAAACTATGTGCCCCACTCATAAATCTCGGAACTTTTGGTTGAAGTATTAAGCGCACACTTGTTCCACTTGATCGGTCCTGTAGGTTGGAATCGGTTTGTTGGGATCGGAGAAGGATTAATATTCTCATCCGAAGTGAGTCGGAATCGGTTATCCTGTTGTTTCTCATGAACCTTGCTGGGAACTATATGGCCCGAGAAGACCTCGAAATCAAAACTCAGATCCAATGTTAAAATGGAATAAGGAAAACCTGTATATCACATTTTTTGTTCATGAAGAATCCAATGACAATACAACTGCTTTCCAGCATTTTTCCAAAGTGTTCGTAGTTCATAATGATACAAATTTTCGTGATGTTGACTGACTTCAATGAAGTCTACTTCACAAGTCACCACAATACTTTAGAAAAGACCACAACCCTATGACAAGAGTTTCCTCACATCTTTAATACCAAAAGAGACATGAAAGTAAACCTTTTGTTTGGCCCTGCCTTAGAGATACCATATATAATATAATCTTCTATGTACCAAGTGACAGACTACATCCTTCAATCCTCCACAAAGATATTCTTCTCATAACCAAATAACTCCTAGAAAGAAATCTGCATCTCACTCAGTATCTGACATTTACCAATTATCCTATTATTATGTCTCCAACAATCATGAAAAGACATCACCAGGGCAACGTACACATGAGCAAACAAATTCAAACATTGTAAACACTTGAGACTCAGTAGTTGAAAGTGAGAGATCGGAACAACCTTTCCCCTTCTCATCAACAATCGGGCACCACGTGGAAGCGGGACAGATAAAAAATCATCAACCTTTGTAGTTCGAACCTGTCCCGTGTTTTGGAAAAGATTTTTTCTCTGTTTATAACCTCTGATTGAACTTCTCACTCTTTAAATTTCTTTCTCCTACAAGTTTCTGCGCTCTTCAATCTTCTTCTCAAAAATTGCTTCTTTTACACAATAATTTGAGCACTTGCTCTGCTTGTTTGTAGTTTGTTTTTAGAGCTTCTTGCTTCCAATTGCTTTTAATACCTTTGAGCTTTTCGCCTTCTTTGAAACCTTTTTAATCCTATACCTTATCAAATACGCTTCTTTCAAAATGGAGTCCGCTTATGTTGTCACTCGGGAGCAGCATCTGTTCTTCGAGGAGAAGGGGTACTTGATCATTACCGATGCCCTCAATAAGAAAGAGATTGAAAATCACAAGATCTGGGCACAAGCTGCACATGATCTCCCAAGAGTCAAGGATTCCTGCGAGTATCTTCAATACGATGAGATCAACAAGAGAGGAGAACGTGTGCTCTGCAGAGTCGAGAACTTCACGACTGCCGTCCCCGGTTTTGACTCACTGCTTCGTGGTTTAAAGCTTGTCAGTATCGTTAGCCAGCTGGCCAATGGTCATATGGTTTTGTTCAAGGATAAGCGTAAGTTTGGCTCTTTTACCCCATCAATACTCTGCTAAATTTTCAAGTGAACTACAAATTTGCTGGTTCTGGTGGATTTGCTGCACATGTTGATCGTGCTGGCTATGGTGCCTTCAGTAACCTTAAGCACTTGTCTATTGCCATCGCAATTGATCCAGCCAACCAAAAGAACGGCGGTATGGAGGTGGTATCTGGTAGCCACAAGATGGACATCCCAATCAGCTCTGACAAGACTCTTGAGAAGAGTTGGGTCGAGTCTCAAGAATGGATCCCAGTCAACCTTGAAGCTGGTAAGATACATTCCCTCATTCAAATGACAAAAATCAAGACTAACAGAGTTTGTACAGGTGACATCCTCATCTTCGGAACATCTTTCGCTCATAGGAGTGGACCCAACAACAGCAACGATGACCGTCGAGTTCTCTATGCTACCTACAACCGTGCAGTCGATGGCGACAACCACGATGCGTACTACCTTGAGCGTGCCAAGAGATATCCATCCACCCACAATCGAGTTCCCGGGGTTGACTACATCAGTGGTTCGAAGGATTATGCGTATGGTACACCAATGCTCACGATTGAGGGATTGGTTGAGCCAACAGTTACAAAGGAGCAAGATGGCGAAAAAGAATCTTCTGAATAATGTACCAGTTGGTAGAGATGAAGCATGAATTATGATAATGAAGGATTGTAGTGGCATTAGAAGGCGTTCTTTGGAGTGGCGGACTTGTCTTCATTCTCCATAGTTACTAGCATAGATCCAAAGGTCATTCTAGCCAGCGTTCATTCGTGTTCCCACTTGGGTATGCTGGTTCTTTAAACCTGGCCTGAATGATAACAATACAAGGTCAATAACTAAAAACTGTCTCAATCTTCAACCTGATTGATATAAAATGAATTCATACGTATTTACAAAATGGGATAGCGTCTGAGCTGAATACCTAGGAAATCATTGACAAATTCGCGGTGCAAAATCGCATATCAAACTGTAGCAAGGCAGGACAAGGTAATCAACGAATATTCTACTTAATATGAAAAGGTGAAGATATACTTGATAGAGAGAATTAAGTGTATAGAATCGTAATAATTTCAGTTTATGTGTATGAGAATGTTGGAAGAAAGATGAGAGTTGTATGTAGTGAAGTTTCAATAGATGTTGCCTAGAGCCACACAATCTGACTAATTAGCTTGTTCAGCCACAGGGATGCTCTTGCCTAGTAGTTAGGCAACCTCCGCGAGGACGAATAGTTTATTTCAACCAACCACCTTCAATTTCACTCATTGATATGGGGGAAAGATAATTTGAGAGTTACTTGAGATATTTAACTTGATGCTAGAAGCTTCTACCCATCGAAATCACATTTTGATCCCGGAACTTTCAAACCAAATCTTCAGTACTCTCTTCTCACAAGAATCTCGAGAGCCGATGATGAGATTCGCGAACCAATATCTTTCTACCTAAGGCATATCTATACTTCACACACAAATGAACTACGAGACGTACCAGTCTTTGAGATGGAATCGACGGAAAAGCACATACACTTCACAGTGGCGTTGCGGTAACTTTAATGGATCACCCAGTCGAATATTGATTTCACTTGGGAAACTGCAGCTATGACCAATGACTCAAACGCCGGGTGCTGCTGAAGTCAATGATTTCTGCAAGAGTTCCATTGAGATACTGCGGGTTATACAGGTTATGGTGAGACCGACAGTGTCTATAGGGCTGAGTGCTCGTATCGATCCATGGACTGCAGATGCTGGCGGAGCCGTGTTGGGAACGAGAGGAGTGTGGATCCAAACCAAGCAAAACCTACAATAATACTTGGTATGTTCCTTGGGCTCCAGTGTTTGTAGTTCTAACTGTTATGATCATCAGAAGCCAAGGCTACGAGATTATACTAACTACTTGCTATACTTTAGATGAACCACTCGTTCGGATGTCGTATCGAAAGCTTCAGGAACCACATAAGTATCAAAAAACCGTCCCCACTGGCGAGGCTTCGTTAGGACCATCGATGACTGAGTGTACCTGCTTATCGAGAGTGAAGAAAATAAACGTGGCCTGAAATAGAGATGGGTTGGCGATGCTTCTGAGGACAGCACACAGAAGATACATACTTCAAGCACCATTACCTCGATAGACACTACTACCGGAAGAGCCAGAAGACACGATACCTACTTCGGCTACTCCACTGGGTATCGAAGTTATCCTTTGATAATAAGGCTATGAACAAAAATGTTATAACGCACACGTTACTGGCGTCCCGGACTTGGGTTCCTCAGGATGAAGGTGGTTCCATGTATAGGTAAGACTGCCTTGTCATATCTAAGCTCACTCGAAAGTGGTTCAAATATCAACTTTGTTTGGTAAGTACATCTCTGAACCACGTTCCACATTGATGTTGTGTCACCTCGGCCATTCAACAACAATTAGAATCAACTACCACAAGTATTCAGTATTTTCTCAATGAATGAGGTCGGGTTTCCATATTCAAATCTGGTGCGATTATTACTCTGCACGCTTTGAGTCAACTGGCGAAGGATCTACCATCATTGATGACTGTATAAATGAATCTGTCAAGAAGTCTCTCTATCCGTTGGTGCATATCCATACATGCTAAGGCTTGAAATACTCATTATAATGCATCACAGTCTAATGATGGGGACCCAAACATCTCTGGAGTCACTTGAAAGTTGGAGATGATTCAAGGTAATTGATCTACTCTCATATGTCATGATATCTGGCATATGGGGTTCTTCCACACCTCTGGATACTCATATGATTGTGGTAGATTCAAAAGTAATGACACCCAATCGTTCAAATTTGAGGTTCTCCTTCATCTGTTTGATCCCTGCCATTAATCTCCTTGTTGTGGTAAAAAGTATTCCTCGTTTGAAAAGGCTCCCTTTAAGATCACCATTTCTGTTTGTCTTGCCGATTATCACAAAGGCACTTCCGGAAACGATGAAAAGTTCCTGAGTCTTTATTCTCCACAACGATTTGACTTGTGTTTGTTTTCTTTGTGAATGTTTTGCCCACACAACAAAGACATCAAGTCCGAGTATAGCTTTTCATGAACTTAATTGTATTGAAAATTAAAATACGATTATATCCAACAGTTACTCTTGTTCTTACAATTCTTTTCAATTTTACCATCCTATGCCTCATCATTAAATCAAGATGACAGAACAAGTGATAGATCCAGCTAAACCCATCTTGTCATTTAAAGATGAAGTATTAATTGTTCAGGGTCATAGACAAACATACGAACAACCAGACGAGATAGCTCTTGAAATCCTCGAAAAGGCCCTTCATGATGATAAAAGAGGACCACCAAGAGCTCCCAGTGGAGATCCCAAAGATACCAACCTCCTTTCATTTCAACAATTGTCCTTACTCGATCTTCAAAGGTTCTTGTCGTTTTGCGGTCCAGTCAATGGTCCAGATGTGTCTGTGGTCTACAATGAAAGAATAGGCGCCAGCATTCTCAAAGTAACAGATGCTTACCTTCGTCAGATATGTCTATTCGTAAATAGCCATTCACCAACCCGAATTAGGCGCGATGATTACCCAACAATGGCTTATCTACCTCATGATTTCTGGGCTCCACCGACCAATCCGCCTACAGAAGAATACATAGAAGATAGGGCAAAATTTATAAGGACGAAGGCACGTCTCCCACCTCAAAGACTTAGAGCTCTTACCCACTTGTTCATTCATATCACACCATCTCCAAAGAAACTCTCTGTGAAACCAGACAGTGCCTTGATAGTCATAACGCCCAGAGCGGCTACAATAGAGTATTTTGATTATTTGGATCATCCGGATAAACATTACATAATAGGCGATATTATGAATGTAATCTCTCGTGTGGATCCAGATCGAGATACCACTTGGCTTGAACTCGCAGATTGGAAATGTAGAACTGGAGAGAATTGGGGAGCGTATGATGTTTCGGAACGACCGTCTGTAAGAATGAGAGGAAGTCAAATTCATGTTTGTACAGATGCTCTCGGTCAAGCTTTTGGACACAATGTTCGTCTAGATTATCCAATGGCTCCCGGGGAATTAATGAATTTCTATGGAGATGTATATGATTTTGTGAATTGGAGAAAAGCAATGATTATTGCGATCGATCTTTATCTTGGTTATTTCTCAAATGTCATTACAGACCGTCAATTTAAGCCTAGAGTTAAGAGAATCTTTGGTCATCGTCCATATAAGGAGGGGGAAAATCAACCTTGGATAGACGATGCGAGACAGAGAAGAGGGGGTTCTCGATGGTTACATTTTAACGACAAAGTGTTTAGAAGATTTTTATCGAGAGAGCTGGCCCAGTGGAATGCATCGAATATTTGGAGAGGACTTGATGAAAAGGAATTGGATCAGAAAGCTAGGATAATAGAGGGATATCCTAATAGGTTAGGTAGATATGAGGATATGCCAACAGGTGCGGAATTAGGGGAATTTGGGAAAGATATGAAGGGAAAGAGAACAAGAAAATTGAGGAGATGGTTAGAAGATCGAGATATTAATGAAGGTCAAAGAGTAACTCGTTATCATGAATCTACAGAGACGATCGGATGGGTAATTGGTGGAGGAATTTAGTGACTTGGTGGATGAAAACAAAGGTTGTAGGGACTTGATTCTTATGAGTCTTATTATGTATTTTGTTCTTTTGAATCATTTTTATGTATATCTATTTCTTTTTCTATGTCGGTTAGATCTATGAAACGAGCCGCAGGACTAGCATTGAAGCTAAAATGGTATGTTTACCTAGGCATGTGGATTGTGATGTACATCTCTAATTTATGTACAGCATGTAACTATAGTGGTCTGTTGGTTGGTGAGCTAGCTTTTGGAAAATTCAAACCTCACTCATCTTCATACTTGATAAGCATTGGTCAAGAAGTTCCAGCAATAATTTAGTAAACTAAGGTAGAGGTTTGGTGCACAAGGACCGAATTCAATTCGTGGTCTTGAAATATCGACGGATTCAAACTACTGAACTCAATCTCCACTGATGGCATCCCCTTGATTCTCCTAAACCATTAATCTTTCGTTACCAATCCTATCCTCTATCACCAATCCATCCTCTATCACCAATCCTATCCTCTATCACAAATCCTACCCCCTATCACCACTCAATCCTACCCACCCTGGACTTTCATTTCCAGCCCCAAGACCCCCTACAAATCCTTTCCCAATGTCCAAAGTACTACTTCCTCTACCGATATACCCTATCCCCCTACCCAAAATTTCAGCATAACTTACCAATCCAAGTTTGACAGCATCTTGTATCATATCCAATGTATCATGTACCTTGAGTGCCCTTTTGTATTTTTGTTTTAGAAGTGGATCGGAAGGTTTACGTAGATGTATGGTGTAGGTTTGAAGAGTTGAAGAAGAGTATTTGGTGCAGAGACCGATGGGATGACCGATTGATGAAGTCGTATAGTCGGCGGAGTCACGAGTAAATGTTGTGTAGATCGGATTTGAAGTTTGAATTGCGTCAGGATTGAATGGTTCGACTTCAGATGAGGTGGTCTTGGGTATGAGTTTTCCATCCTTGAATTCTTTCCCGACTATATCTAGGAGTTTCGATATGTGCTGGTCATCCTCTAATTTTTCTTAGTTTTATTGCTCGATACCTCTTTTCCTTGGAGGAATATTACACTTACTGTAGATAATGATCCCCTTATGAAATCTTAAATTCTCAGAGTAACTGATTAGAAAGAAAACATCCACAAAGCCTATAAGTCGAAGTCGACCAGACCAACGATCTCCGTTGATGAGAATTTCCCATGGGTGTATATCACTACAGAGACACTTAATGAGGCATTCCAATTACGGAATTACTCACTTTTGAGGAAAGGAAATGCATACCAATCACATTGTAATGCTTTATCTTCAATTGATCTGCCAAAGACTTTGAGAACTCGATGATATGAAGCCATTCTTGCTCAATCAGCACACCGATCTTTTGAGATTCCTCCTTGAAGAGGTGAATAATGGTTTCTATTCAAAATATTTCCTGATCTAACTCTAAGACCAGCAGACCTTACCCATACCAGCATTCAGGATTAATGCTTCCGGTACCATCGGCACATTGCCGAATTCTCATCAAAGTGTTCGACCAAGTGCCGAAATGACAAGGGGTTCGTATAAGAATATATCAAGTATTGAATCCAGAAATCTTGTTACATTGATAACCATTGAATCAATAAAGTCATGTTTTGGGAAAGGTGGCTGGCTGAGAAACAAAGTTAGGGGTAATGTTCTGCAAGACACGTGTAGAGGAGTTCCCGAAAACGTGGGGTGATTGGAGGGGTAAGGTTCAGCGTCGCAATTTTTTCAGCGCCGTTATAAGGAAACTATGCAATATTTTTTGGGCGGCTGATGGCGGAAATAATGAAATATTATGAGATAATTGATTGATTGATTTTTTGCGAGGATGGTTTTGAATCTCGATCGTAAAGCAAGCATGTGATAGCTCTGCTGGTTGCTTCTAAGACGTGAAGTTTATCAGAATGGCTTATTAGAACTTTTGTTACAGAATATCCTGTCTTCAAACGACCCATTCCCCGTTTTATTTTGTTATTTTCATATCGATTCTCTCAGCAAGCTGGCTATTAGATACAGGATATCAAAATGACCTCCTGGACAGATCAGAATGATTTACTTCGTTTTGGGAAGAAAATCCTCGATACAACAGGTACACCAACACCAACCGAGAAATCTCTCATTTCATCCCTCGCTAGTGCAACGGGCGTAGGTTATAATGTTGCTCGCGATGCCTATGTCAAATCTGTACTTGATCCCTTGTTACAAGACAAAGTTCACAAATCAATGAAATGGATCATCAATTCCAATTTCGTACCGGAATTCGTGGATCTAAAAAACAATGGTATAGGCTTGGATGATGATAGTTTCGAAGAAGAAACCATTGACCCGGCGATCTTGAATACGGATGGAGTGCCACGTCCTAAGAGAATGTTCAACATTGATACGGGAAACATGGAAGATTGGCCAAATGGACAGTATGTAATATTGAGTCACAGTTGGAAAGGACAAGAAATTACATTTCCATTCCTTCAAAAGATCAAGGAGAACGCGAGGAAGAGAGAAGTTTATGAGATGATACGAGATTCTCATGATGAAGATGAAGATGCAAAACGATTCGCTAGTTTCCAAGTTAAGAAATTTGGTCATTTAGAAGCTGGCAAGAGTGACGTTGAATTACTCGCTGCTCAATGCAAGAAAGATGTTGATGAGCAGGTCAAGAAAATTGACATTATCTTGAGTCGTTCCGGCAAAAAATCAGATTATTCCAATGCAGGCACTTTCCTCGCAGATTTCACCGAATTCAAAGAAGCCACTTTCGAAACAACAAGTCTTCGCAGAGAACTCGACGCAAAGAGGAAAGATGTGGAAGTGAAAAAAATGGCAGATAAGAATCTAGAGAAAGACAAGCAAGACATGGGAGTTGATGATTTACAAACAACATTCGAAAATGAGGCGAATGAAGTCAGTACGAATGATTTCAGTAGTTTGAACCATACCAACAATTCATTGAAGGTCGATTCAATCCTTCTTGAGCTTGAAGACAAAATGCGACTCGCCGAAATGAGACTTGAAAAGGCAACAGAGAAATACGCTAGCTTAACCCAAATCCCCGGCCTACGATCCGCGATTGAAGAATTTCTCCCCATCCTGGAGAGGCGAAAGTCTATGTATAAAATTGAAAGCTCTCTTCAGGAAGCGAAGAGAATTCTTAGTTCTGGCCTGTTCCCATCCAATGGTCGTAAACAGTATCTCTGGAATGATACTATCTGCATCAATAAAGGCGATGCGAATGAGCAAAATGAATCACTTGCCATGATGGGACAGTGGTACAATAATGCGGACTTCTGTTTGGTACATCTCGATACATCAAGCTCAACAGAATGGGTTAGCACTTGGGATAGTATCAATATGGATAGTCCTGGTAAATGGGCATGTGATGCAAATTTCACGAAATTTGAAGACGTGAAATCTCCGAAATGGTCGACTAGAGGATGGACCTTACAGGAATTGGTTCTAAGTAAGATGGCATTTTATGTGAACAATCTTTGGGAGCCTCTACCTAGAGTTGTAGAAGGTTTGGGACCATACTATTATCATTGTTCTTATCTTCAACAGCATATACGCGAAGAAGATATAACCAATGCGGCCGAAGAAGCAAAATCTTTCTTTTCAAACCTGGAAAATCTGAGATCACTCATGGATACCGGTGAGAAGGTACGTATATATGCCGGGTTCTCATGAAGCCATGTCTTCAACCAGAGCTTCAAATAAGCTAACAAAACAAAGATCCCTTACTTTGATTCAACAGAAGGCCTAGAAAAATCAAGAAGAATCATCGGTATTCTTGGCTATCTCAGAGTTCGATTTCCAGGAGAAATGAATGACGATAATTCAGGCGCCTATATCCGAGATACAATATCTCGGGTAGGGTATGATATTGAATCACGAATCAATACGGAAACACCCACCGCCGAGACCCTCCGGAAATTATTCACAACACTTGGTTTCGATTTGAATCCTATCTCAATCCGAGCTCAAGTAAGGACTTTGATCAAACTTTTGATTAGAAACTTAGTCGATGATTGTTCCCCTGCTATTGAAGCAGATCGAATTAAAGTCTCTGAATTCACCAAGGTACCTCCACCTGAGTGCTGTCGTGGACTTAGTAGACCAACGCTTCCAGCTCACGATACCTTGTCACTAGCATCATATCGAGAATGTACAGTTCCTATCGATAGAGTTTACTCACTTATGGGAGTTCTCGGTGTAAAGTTTTCAGCTTTCCATGCAGAAGGTCCAACCAAAGCACTTTGTCGGCTACTTGACGAGGTTGTTATTACTACCAATGATGTCTCAATCTTCAATTGGGCGGGGAAAGATCTTGGAAGCCCTATTAGAGGACGATCTCTATATCCATCAAGCTTGACTGCCTTTAGTCCAGAGAAAACAGAAAATTATTTCACTTCGAGGAATAGTGAATTAGCGGCCGCATCCAAGGAAAAGAGATATAGATTGCAAGATACAGCATCTAAGATTACTTTAATATTGCGTCAAACCATTGACTTTATCAAAAGAACAGCTCATCAAGATATTCCAACCATCTTACTCCAAACTATTCTCAAATTTATTGAGGATATTAGCTTGAAGGAACTTAGACCTCAATTGCACCACCTTGGGAAGCTAGTTGTATACCTTGAGAATACTCCAAGTTTCGAAAAGTACAAACCGAGAGTTGGCTATAGAACCGAGAAAGAAAAGGCTCAAAAATCACTTGTTCATGAAGAGAAGCTAGCGACTCAGAGTAACGGAAACAATGCTTCGAGGTTTGGGTTTAAAACACCTCAGAGACCTCAAATGCCACAGATACCACAGATGCCGCAGATGCCACAAATGCCACACATTTCCGCACCGAAGCTCAGTATGGGACTTGGGGGATTTGGAAGAAAGGCAAAAGAACCACTGACTCCTATGAAGGAAAGTGTGGATGTTCCACTAGTCCTTCACATCGAGCCAGAACATTCAGCGGTCGAATCTTCAACGGAAAAAGAACCAAAAAGTTTGATCGATGAGGTGAATCATTGGTTATCCCAAGATCAAGACATCAACAGAATTCCAAAAGAATTCCAACCACTTTTTGATGAGATCAAAGCGCCAAAATTGAATGGTCCTCCCATGGGGAAACGTCAAAAGCCACAAAGAACCCGAGAACTTCTAGGTTCTAGTATGATATGTCCAAATCCAATCATGCTTACAACTTCTGGCATTGAAGGTGTCTTTGATATCCAAAGAGTGATAATCGAGATGCAAAATCCTGAACACCTTCGATACCAAGTACAAAGCGCTGTGAACGATAATCAAAAGATAAGCGGGCATTGTACAATTAGTACTGCGCTTTCTATGATTAAAGTTAATTTTACTTGTGAGGTAGGGGCCTTGAAAAAACAATTGGATGTTTGTGATGTGGTTCAGAGAGCTCTGTCTGATCAAGAGGATAAGAGAACATTTGGTTTAATGAATCCCAGACCAGCTCTTACCACAGGACAAGAAAGTGATAGTTATTACAAGAAGCTAACCTCCTTGTCCTCTGGTTTGATGGGTAAAGTACCTGAAGGTGTTGATCCCACGGGAGAACAAAATCAAAGCACCTCTACTCCGGATCCCGCAGCTCAAGTTCAATCCTCAGACGGTAATACGGAACAACTGCGTGTGGTTCGTATGTTGGATTTTGTCCAAGAGAATGATATTAACCTCATTGTGGGTGAATGGGTTCTCGCCAGGTTTACAGGCGTTGAAGGGGCGAAATGGTTCCTATGTCAATTGGAATTGGGGTCCACTCACAGTTACTATGGACGACGAATCGCTACAGATAAAATTGACTTTGAGAATGTGGTACCTGAACCTGGACTTGTTGATCACTGGGAAAGCTATATGAGAAATAAGAAAAACGAACTTTGTCGTATTGTAAATGTGTTGGTTCAAGGACGGGTAGCTCGACAATATGCAGACTCAGTTACCAGCTCGGAGATCAAAACTGAGATTGATTATTCAGATCATGAGGGCTCCGATAATAAGGAAAAGCTCAAAGACTTTCTTTTTAAGAGAGGGACACTCATTGGCGCCGAACTTGTACAAACGTTGACCGACATCTGGGGTGAAAGATTGGATGCAATGTTGAATGATACTATTCTTCAACAAGTTCCAAAAGGACTTAGAGCTGCGATTATGAATTTGAACGAGAATGAGGATTTATTACCAGCTATGTTTCTGAGTGGTATTCAGGTACATATGTTCTAGGTAGAAAAGATTGGTTAAGTATTTTAATATGAAGATTGTTTGCGTTTGTACTCGAGTCATTTTGATGTTGTGAATGAGACCTCGGGAAACCTGGAAACTTTAAATTTCTCAGCCACAGTGGCTTGACAGATGTTGTTCATATGGATCATGTGAATGAAGTACCACGTGAGTACGTACCTAGTTACCTAATTGTACACTGTAGATTCATAAGTTCATAGATTCGTACCTTGACCAATAGCATTCTCCACGTCGGGTAAAAGATCCACCAACCAGACCGGACTTGTGAATTCTCACCCACCGTATCGTATCGGAAAGAATTTTGTGATGAACCTAGCCCAACCACCTCTTTCATGACATCGAGATTCGAAACATGCGAAACCTCATTGACGCTTTTTAATGAAAGATCTAAAAATCATATCAGTTGGTATCAAGTAAGTATCAGTCATTTCCATCGAATTAGTTGTATATAAGGTTATCATCTTGCCACATGGCTAGGTAGCATCTGGTAAGATTCAGCCTGAGATTGAGATGTAGACATGAACATATCATAGCAGAACACGATTTGAGGAAATAAATCTCGTGATCAAGCACGTACAATGATGTACCGCGTAAGGATTTTCCTCACCGTGTGCTTGTGGGTCAATATGAATATTCTGTCTCAGCCCTTTTGTGTAAGCCAAAAAGCCACATAGTTGGGGGTCGAGGGGTTTTAACATATTTGAATGGCGGTTATAAGCTTAATTTGAATGCCCTGGAACCCTCCATTTTAACCCTGTCCTGCATACATATCCAGTAACGAATACAAATGTTATTTGCCGATCTATACTCGTATACGCCCTTGGGTTATTTCCATTGCCGCTCTGAAATGCATTCATCATGGGCTCGTCATATTTCATAGCCCCTGGTCCACTGGACCCCCAATCTCACTCACTGTAAGCGCCAGCATCTTACGTGAGGACCTCGAGGACCTAATCTTTACATTTCAGCCATTTTCGATTTTCAAAACCCTTCAAATATCTGAACGACCCTAAGGATTAATTGCAACTCAGAGGGCAACTTTTTACCTAAAAAAATCCTCTCAAAACTATCTTGGTGTCGACCACAACGTTTCTAGATTCTCATTCGTGAAACGAGAAGCTTTTCGGAGAAACAACGGTGACACAAAGACCCGCGGCAAAGCCCTACCAAGCAATTCCATCATCATGGTCGACGCTGTATCCATCATCATCGCTGTCGTTTCCCTGGTGGGCTCGCTCGTGGCAGCAGGTTTCACAGGATGGATCTCATATTATTTGGACCAAGCCAAACAGCGTAAAGCCACTAAAGCTTTAATTCACAAATATCGAGATCCTCTCACACTTGCTGCATATGATCTTCAATCTCGAATTTGGGGTCTTGTAAATACATTACTTGACTATTATGAAGATGAAGAAAAACAGGAGAATATATATGTCTACACCGCCTTTTTAATTGGACAATATCTTTCATGGACATATATTTTACGTCGACAAGCACAATTCCTGCAATTTTCAACAGATAAGACGAATCAAAAACTCACTCAAATTTTGGACGCTATAACGGATCAATTCAGTTGGGATAGACACGCAGGAGAGGATCCATTCATGCTCTGGCGTGGACAACAGATGGCCATCGGAGAAGTAATGACTATTGAAGAAGAAAAAGAACAACTTTATTGCATGGGATTTGCTGCTTTCTCAAAGAAATATCACACTGATGCCGATTTCAAGAAGTGGTTCTTACCAATTGAAAGAGGTGTCAATATGCTTGTGGATGCACGCCGACGACAAGATCCCATTGCGACTTTCAGATTGCGTCGATTACAACATCTCTTGATTGATTTGGTCCTTCTATTGGAGTTTCATCGCGCAAAGAATGGACCAAATCCACAATTGAAAGTTAATGCTGCTGCATATGAATGCAAGTGCGAAAATTGCCCAGGTGATCTTGTATCACATCCGACTGAAAAGCTACCAGTATAATGGTTTGATTTGGGAGAAGTAAATTTGCGTTATCCAGGAATATCAATAGTGCCAACTACCTTGGATGACTCTAGGGAGGAGGATATCGGTAATTGATGATTTTGAAAGACTTTACAATCAAGACGACAAGAGGAGGATTCCATTCGATCGATCGAGAAAGATCCAAATGCTTCAATGGTTGCAGTCGATAAAGTTGGTGATTTGCATGGAGATGATTGATAAGGATCGTACGAAGTTATGATGAATATGTTAGCTTGCACACATCGTGTTATGATGGATTTTGAGGAGTTGGTGATTTGATGATTTGGGATAAGATACCCAAACATAAGGGAATAAAACGAATTTTGATGTATAGATGAATGACTTGCTTGGATACAAATCTAGACGTGTATTAGTATCATTTCGGTGATGATTCAAGAGTGATATAGAGTCTCCGTACATGTAATTGATGAGTTATGATGTAAAAGAAGGACAAGACCGAGATACTGGGTACTTTGATATATGCTTATGTAATCTTAGTATTTCCCTCATCTTTCTCGAAACTCAGTAACGATTCCGATATTCACCCGGATTTGTACGGATTTTAAGATGTGCAACAAATAACCTTACAACAATATATCATGTGATAATCACGTGTCGGTACTTTAGTTAGTGGCAAATTTTCGACGCTACAAACCACACTTCATACGGGACGGTGGACACTCTCCATCCTTCAAACTACCCAACAAGCGGATCTATCGTAGATTCGGGCATTTCAATTGACCATTAGTTACAATCACGACAAATAGTTCTTCTTATTGTGACTGAAATGCATGATACCGTTGCACCCAGGTACAATTTCAAAAATCCAATCAGGGTCCACAAGCTTTACATCTTCGTTCCAGCGAGGTTCCATGTTATCAAGGAAAGAATCGAAGGGGAACATATTCGACGTTATAATTCCTCTTTCTTCCTGCAAGTCTCTGGCGCGTTCGTGATCTACGGACAGTTGGCTGGGCTGGGAGATTTGCTTCTACTGAATGCCTCTTTCTCTAGATTTTAGATCGAACCACAATCGCAATATCCAGTTACAACAATGTACGATGAACTTCTATGCACATACTAGTACGGGTGAATCCGGTGAAGATCTAGTTTACATTCAACTCTTCGTATGCTTTGATTAATTCTTTCACAGCTATCAAGTATTCATCTACGAGTTGTTCAGAAGTTTTTTCGATAACACAATCATCCACGAAATGGACTCTTGAAACTGTTTGGGGTGGCATCGGAGTGACTTTCAAAGTCTTGTCAAGTGGCAAGTGAAGTGGTTTCTCGTGCTCCTTGATATCAAAAATTACTCAATCAACAGCTGAACATGATGTTTCTGTAAGTGCAGCTAGGAAATGCTTTCACGGATCTCTTCGAACATTTTCATGTAACAGTCAGTCTTCTGTGACCGGTCGAGGGCGGGCTATTTAAATGAGTTTCGTATCGTCGACGTCATCGTTACCATCACCTTGAGTTGTATCCCGCACTTCAGATCTTTATCACTTGAACTGCTTATGTAGTACGGATGTCATTCGGGCAAAATCAAAAATCAGAGCTGCTCAGTTTTTAATGTTCGTGGTGATTATTCTCAGAATAATGCAAGCTGCTTTCAAATCATATGTTCCTGAATTCATTTATTATATCCAATACTTTTACCAAAGCACTGAATGTAAGCTTACGAGGTGCATGATGAGCTTTCTTTGATTCACCGATTTCTGAATTTGGAACTCTTACCCCTCGATCCTTGCAAGATCAGCAGTCAGATAGACTCCTCCAACCAATCGGTATTTGGAAGTAACAGGAAAAATACAAGTCAACAAAAGCACCACGAGTCGATCTCTTCCTTTCACGGATATCGCAAGGTTACTCCGCATTAACCTAGAGTCTTACATCTTCAAATAGTCTATGCTTACTTTCTTACAATGTTTAAAATGGTGTTAAAGCCGGTGTAAGCTGGACGAGTTTGCTTGAAGTTCTTTTCCCTCAATATGCATTTAATTCGATGCCAATGGCTTGTATTGTTCTTTTCCTCCACAATATTAACCGTTTTTGCAACAGCGACAGAAAAATCTGTCCAAGGCTTAATAAACCTATTAGGACGAAGACTACCTGCTCATGTTGATGACTTCGAGTTTCAGATACAAGGTAATCATACGTTAGGGGAAACGAATGATGAATATGTTGTATCTCAAACTGTTTCAGGAAAGCTCTTGATTGAAGGAAATTCACTGAGTGGTATTGCTAGTGGGTACGTAACTCAAATCGACTTTTTATGCCACTTTCTAACCTATAAGATAGGCTATGCAAATATTTTACAGATATCTTGCACGTGGATATCTGGTGGTATATTGGTTCTCAACTTCATCTTGCTCCCGAAAGTTTACCAACTCTGAATTCTACATTGAGAGGATCAAGTATTGTGCCATGGCGTTATCATTTCAACACTGGTAAGTGCAATGATTCCCTTCCGACCGAATTTCACCTAATGAATGTTCCACATGATGAACATATCTTAACAAACATTCCCTAGTCACTTTCTCATACCAAGCCGCTTTTTGGACATGGGAAGATTGGGAACTTCAATTAGATTGGATGTCCCTTCACGGTATCAATCTCTCTCTCGCCTGGGTAGGTTATGAGAAAACATTACTTACCACACTTCTTTCAATCGGCCTCACCACTGATGAAATACTTTCATTTTTCTCCGGTCCTGCCTTTCAAGCTTGGAATCGATTCGGTAATATTCAAGGATCTTGGGGTGGTACCATTCCACTTTCTTGGATTGAAGATCAACATCTTCTTCAGAAGAAAATTGTACAACGAATGGTAGAATTAGGTATTACGCCTGCATTACCTGCTTTCACTGGCTTTGTACCAAGAGAATTGAGAAGGGTAGCTCCTGATGCGAATATCATAAATGGAAGTGATTGGGGCAATCTTTTCCCAGTCGAATATTCAAATGATACATTTCTTTACCCAACCGAGCCTCTTTTCACGACTTTACAACATACATTTCTCAATATTCAGTCCGAATATTATGGAAATGTTTCTCATATCTACACACTCGATCAATTCAACGAAAATGTTCCCGCATCTGGAGATCTCTCATATCTAAGCAAAATATCACGTGGAACTTACGAATCTCTTCAATCCTTCGATTCAAATGCTATTTGGATGTTACAAGGGTGGCTTTTCTATGCCGCTTCATCATTTTGGACACAAGATAGAGTCGAAGCTTATCTTGGCGGTGTTCCAAAGAATGAGAGTATGTTAATACTTGATCTCTTTTCTGAATCATTTCCGGAGTGGGAAAATACAAATCAATATTATGGAAAACCATGGATTTGGTGTCAACTACATGGTTATGGTGGTACTGCTGGTATATATGGTCAGATATATAATGTTACAAATTCTTCGATTGAAGCATTCCGAAAATCGGATAAGATGATTGGGATGGGAAATACGATGGAAGGACAAGATGGTAATGGATTGATGTATGAATTACTTTTGGATCAAGCTTGGAATTCTAACCCTATTGATACTGAGCATTACTTCAAAACTTGGGTAGCAAAACGATATCATATTTTTGGGTCTAAGGAATTACCATCAGAAATATACTCAGCATGGGATATTCTCCGCACAACAGCTTACAACAACAAAAACTTAACTCTTGCAGATAGTCTTCCAAAATCTCTATTCGAGATGCAACCCAATATTACCGAGAACCATGGAAGATTAGGCCAATCCTTGACAATCGATTTGTATGATCCTGCAGATTTATTTCGAGCATGGAGATTATTGTGTGATGCGTCGGTATTAGTTCCAGAACTCTGGGATGATGATGGATGGAAATTTGATATTGTGGATATTACAAGGCAAGTACTTGCGGAGAGCTTTAATTCGGAATATGTGGATCTGGTTGAGAGATATAGCGCGGGGATTGATTTTCAAGAGACGAGTCAGAGTCTGATTGGGATTTTGAAGAGTCTGGATGATGTTCTATCAACTTCTACTCATTTCAGGTTGGATACTTGGGTGAATGCCGCGGTTGCTTCTTCACCGGACTCTTCTACGCATTCCTTTCTTGGGTTATCTTATAATCATCCGGAATCAAATCTTACCCAAACCCAACATTTTTTCGCCTACAATGCGATTAATCAGATTACTATCTGGGGACCAGCAGGGGTAATTAATGATTATGCATCTAAAAGTTGGGGAGGTCTTGTACGTGAATATTATTTGAAGAGATGGAAGATATTTTTTGAATATATTGGAAGAGTTGAGTTTGAAGAATTCAATGCGACAGAAGTGGCAAGGGAATTGGGGGATTATGAGTTGGGCTGGCAATGGAATGGTTGGGTTGGCATTTTAGATGGTGATGGAGAGGGTGATGGAGAGGGTGATGGAGAGGGTGATGGAGATGGAACGGATTTGAAAGTGTTAATTGAGAAGTTAATGGAGGAACTCAATCTCAAGAGTAGCTTGAACTAATCAGAATTTCCGTAGATCCTCAAGCCATCGGAACACAATATGATTCTTCCAATACTATAGTGACACTTCTCATGATTCTCTCAATGACTACATCATGATGGAACTATCTTTGCAATTTCAAAAGTGAAGAATAAAACCTAAATGCCCCAATCTTCTGCTGCCTATCATTCATTATGATTTGGACCTTACCTCGGTATTCCTTTCCCTAGTGGTTCATTCACTAAACACACGTCACAATCTAGTGTTGGATCTAGTGAATCTAGTGCTGTTAGGACATGTAGATCCCCCGCACATTGGTCCCTTACCCACTAAAATCTCTTTTGCACATTTCATTATCAACCCACAACCTTAGAAATCTCAGGACCCCAATTCCAAAACCATCTCACATCGCAAGGCAGACGATTACATCCTATTTCTGAATAATCTTTCTTCAAACACGTCTTATTATATTTTCCATCCACATTCTATCTCAACAATCATCTATCCGGTTTGCCATCGATAAGACTAAAACGGCCAAAGTCGATCAAAGCAACAACACGGCGGCGCAGGAACAGTAACAGCGGTAAGGAGGAAATTCCCCAACAGTACTCGATCTTGCTCCGCATATCAAATTCTTATGGTTTCATTTGAGACGTCTAGCTTGCTTAGACCATTCGAGGTAACTAATACCTTTTTTGACTGTATGATGACACTCCCTGAATCTTGAAATAGATGTGATGCTTACAAATCTTCAAGGCAGATAACTTACCAATACTCAAATTGACACCATGTCGAATAAGAGACGTTCATCACTGTCGGCAGTCGAATCCTTGGTGGAAGAAGAAGGGAACAAGAGACCGCGAATCCCAATTCCGGCGATCACAACTCCAATTAAAGCCGCCGAGAGCATGAACAAGATGGAGAACAAAGAGGAAACACAAATCGCTTCAGTTCCATCCCAAAATTTGTCCAATATGGAGATCGACTGCTCAAAATCGAAGTTTCCACAAGAAATTCTCCGTATAATCTGCTCTCACGTTTGTGAATTCGAACTTCCCAATCTCAGATTTGTCTCAAGGGAATTTTCCAGCGCCGCAGCGACCCATATATTCAGATACATATCATTCAAATTCAACGCTTTGTCATTTCAAAAATTATTGAATATCTCCAACAGTTATCACCTTCGACACCATGTTTTAACTCTCACCTATCGGTGTTTGTGTTTGCAGACTGATTCGGAACACTATTGGTGTCCAGAATATACTGAGTATCAATTCTCACATCAATACGAGATGGCAGAGACCCTGAAGCGGCTGTCGAGTGTCACGAATATTCGAATTATCAATGATCATTACCTGTCAGGTGAAGATCATTCCCCAAACTCAAAAGGATCATTTGATCCAGTTTGGAACTTTCTGAAATTAGCACTTGGTAACGTTTCCAATCCAAGAACAGTGGAACTTGTGTTACCCCCACTTGAATCTGATATCTACGAGCGAAGCGTTACAGCATTTTCTAAAAAGGAAATTGAAAAACTCGACAAATTAAAACATTTCCACCTTTCGGTCACCAAATTTCTTGCCCCTCAAGTTCCCGCGCTTCTTAATTGCATGAAAAATCTCAGGTCACTTTCTTTGAGCGCCGCGTCTGATGAATACTCGAGACCTCTCGATCGTGCGCGAGATATTTCCGAATTTGTCAACCCAAGTACAATATTTCCGACATTGGAATGTCTCGCACTCGAAGGTTGGCATTTGAATGAGCAGTATTTCCAAGAATTCTTACTCAATCACGCGCATTCTTTGCGTTCACTCGAGCTTAAAGAAATGCTGATTGAAATCACAAAAGAAGAGTTAGAGTCCAAGGAAGATCTGAGAAGTAATTCATGGATTCGAATGTTCCACTTTTTCGCTCAATCATTACACCTAGAGGATATTAAACTGTGTGGAAGACTGCGTACGTCACGTTTGGGATTTTGGTATTCAGAGTGTGCATCTGATTATGGTTACTGCTGCGATTGTCCTGCGTCGATTTTGTTGTCGAGCCTTAAAGATTTCATTACACATGTTGAAGGCTCATCATTTCCTTTCCCACATCCAGATGAAGACCTCAGGCATGTGGATATGAGAAGGTACTCCCTTAAGCACGGATTTGCTGACTACAATTCCCCAATGCAACTTACACTTTATTGGATATCACAACCGGCGAAAACAGGAAAAATTCGATTGTTAGAGAGAAAACCATTAGAGATTTCTACCTTCAAGGCATACATGTCGTGGATTGAGCCACAAATATCGTCGAGTGAGTCATAAATGTCGTGGACTGCATCAGATTTAATGAACTGACTCAAGCTCAGAGTCAGAGGTTGATATGGAGGAGGGGGGGGAGGAAGGAGAGGAGGAAGGAGAGGAGGAAGGAGAGGAGGAAGGAGAGGAGGAAGGAGAGGAGGAAGGAGAGGAGGAAGGAGAGGAAGGAGAGGAGGAAGGAGAGGAGGAAGAAATTCCGAACAGACGAGAACCCAACTCTCCACTGCGTTCCGCATTCAATTGCGTTTTGGATCAAATTCGAATCAACAGAGCTATATGGAGCGATGCGGAGACGGAGTCGTTAATGAATACCTTGCTCGAAGGATTTACAGAAGAAGATGAACAATCAGTGGATGTTGCTACCTCTGTCGAACCTGAAACACACTGAATGTCTAGCATGCAATCTTCAGAGGAGGATATCCTACTAATCATGCTTCTATGCATGAAGGGAAGGGAGAGATTTTCTGGTTGGACTTGGTATTTTGATGGATGAGTGCACATGGAGAGCAACATCATTGATCATTTCGTTTTCTATCGATACTTTTCAGAATATACAAGAAAATCAAAACCTGAGGGTGTTGGACACATGGATTATTATGGAAACCTTCTTAGAAAATCAACATTGGGCAAAGCATAGCGAATCAATCAATGAAATATCATATTACACTGAAATTTTTCCCGATGACGTCTGTATATCTCATGCCTGGGTTTCATACCTAGGAATTAGTGATTGGAAAAAATGTCGCCTGGAAACTGGAGACCGGCTCTGGAATGAAGATGCAGCATATACGGCAGATACGTTGGATTTGACTCTCGAGCGCAACTTTCGAACGCAACTAGATACGGTATACTATGAACAATTTACGGTGGGTTTCTGCGAGCAGAGAAACTTTACTAATCATAGATATTTCAGTTTGCCTCTATGCGCATCAGAGAGAACATAATACAATCATCTCTTAATTGTTAACGGTAGGTCGAGCATCGACATTATATATAGATAGAGAGCCATATTAGTTTACGCTAGTCCACGCTAGCTGAGACAATCGTTATTACGGCACATAACGCGCGCTTTCAACAATGATACGGTATGAATTTTATAATTTTCTTCTTGTTCTCGATGTACTAAGTCTGGCTTATACATTCAGATGTGTTGTATGATCAAGACCGTAACATCTACTCATAGGTATATAGTCCATTCTCCCCCCAGTTCTGACCTACTTTTTTCTCATTCTCACAACATATTCGTGGAAAAAACATTCAATCTACGAAAGAAATCCTATCAAGCCAGTCAAAATCGTCTAGTATCATCCTACCGATACAATTGGAATCAATCTACCATTCCTCGACCATCCACAATCAGAAAACATGGTTCAATCTACCTATGATACTCTATTTAACAAGGACTTGACTTCTACCGTACAAGTCTCAACTGCCCCAGCTATCACAAAGGGCAAGATGTTTGATTGGCAAAATAACTCTCCACTCAAGTAAGTATTCTTCTATCCTTGATCATATTTCGAGCTATGCTAACCAATCTCATCAGACTCGGAAAGCAAATGATCACAATCACTGCCGGCGCTGATCAACAAAAGTTCCTAGTTCACGCCGACCTTATCACTCTTCAACCTCGTATCTTCCGTCGTCTTCGAATCTCTAGATCAGTTGACACGGGTTTATCATCGGGGTGGTTTGATGTTTATCAACCCGTTTCATGCTCCGTATTTGTCCGCCTTCTTCAATTTGCCTATCATGGAAAATTGTTCCCTGAAATTTCGCTCGATACATTATGGCATCTATACCTCTTTGCCAACAAGAATAAAGCCTTAGATCTTGAGGATATCATCATGAACCGGATTATGATTACGTATCGATCCGATAAACAGTTTTTCCCAGAGCCAAGACATATTGAACTTGGGTATAAATATATCAAGGAGAATTCTGCCGGGAGAAAATTTCTTGCTTTGTGTTATGCTGCTATGATGCATGATAATACAAAGCTCCCCTCAACTTCTATCTACAATAAGGAGGTTTTAGTAGAATTAGGGATGAAGTGTGATGGTCTCTTGATTGATGTCGCTAATCTCACGAATGGCAAGGGGTCTATCAATATCTCAGAGTGGGATCCTAGATATGCCCCTGAATGCTTATATCATCATCATGCATGGGGAGTAGAATGTCAGAATCTTAGTTAAAAGGAATGAGGAAACAGGGAGGGATTGGGTTGGCTTAATTGATTGAAATTCTTCATAAACATTGACAAGATCAATAAGTCGAAGGAAAACATAAGTCAAGGGATCATAGTCTTGTAAAATCACAAATAAAATTAAATTTGAGAAGAGTCTCACTTCCACTGTAAACATACATAGCATAATCTCGTTAAGTGAGCAGCGCTGTCGAGGAATTGTTTATAAACCCATATCTGAACCTCATGTTAAATTAAGGAACATCTTTAAACCACCGACTTTTTTTTGGAGAATGCTAATGTGTCAAAACATCAAATGATGATTGATCTTATCGCTACCATAGAAGAAGTGAAATATCATATGTGCATCATACATATCCCCACGAAGGAATCATGTATATCCCATCACGGTTCATACCACAATGCCTTCTCACCTGTTAGTCTATTAGTAATGATCAAAGAAACCATGATACCAAAATTAATAACTTACTAAACCATCTTCCACCATGATCATCGATTTATTTTCTACCATTCTTCTTTGACTTGTTCTTGCCCTTCTTACGGTTCTTATTCCTTTCGGCAGAACCTCTTCTAACAATGTTGCCATTCTCACCCTCTAAGTCCGGCATGACATCCTCCTCACTCTCACGCTCCAAAGCTGGCATTACATCATCATAGCTATCAGAATTAGGTGCATCCTTCAATGCCAATGTGTCCTCGGGAGAGAGTACAAGTGCCAACTTCTCCAACTCAGGCATAGACTTATCAGCACAGTCATGCTCAGGTCCAGCCTATGGTGACCATCTATGCAATTGGAAAATCCCCAAAGTGCTCTTTCAATCCTCTGGCACAAACTTTCCGACCCGTTCGTCGAGTTCATCGGGATAATTTCCATCGTTTGCCTTGATGATTACTTCAACAGCCACCAAGAACTTGAAGTATTCTTTGAATTCTTCCATGGTAGCGGTAAGGACTGGATGTTTCTCATCCACTCCAGTGACGCCGTAAAAGCGACGCTTCGAAACATCAATCATCGAAATTGTCATCAAAGTGCCCCATACTGACTATTCTCATCTGACAAAATTCCATCTCCCTTCTCCTTGGCCGATTTTTTATCAAATTTTTCGAGAGCACTGAGCTGGCCTAACAATTGCATTACCTATCGAACGTTGCAGTGATTCTGGTTTTTATTCGGATTGGGTACGATTTGGCTTGGATATCATGCTTGGATGATTGGGAACACTTTCGCAGAATGCCAGTGATTCAAATTGCTCTTGAAATGGATTGCCCTTGGCTGTAGATAGTTAGTCGATTATTGAGTAATTGGAATCGATATAACTTACAATTTCGTCTAGTCAAAATAATAAGTTAATTGAAGTTTAATTGGACAGGGTTGTAAATAGTTTGGGATGGATGGCTTCTGATTGGAGGTAATCGCGTTGTTCAGGTGACCTCGTGTAGAGTTCCTTCCTCAACAATCCCAAGTCAAATTTGACGATATACCAAACCACTAAATCGTGAGAAGATACTACAGCGCACAAAACCAAGCTTCACAGCAATGCAAACCACAGCAACTGATCTCAGCCCTTCCAAATTCTCAAAGACACTCATCTTGCATTTATCACTACGAAAACGAAAGTCCATTTGCTCGAATGGCACATCACTCCATAGGTTACTGCCGGATCGAGATAAATCGGGAATTCCCCTGTACGAATAGCCCGATGTTGTCGCAATCGATCAATCAAGTATAGAAACATGTTGAGAGAGTTTCCTGAGCCACAACAGCGCCAGGGGATCTCAAAGAAGATCTCGAATGATATTGGTAAGCTTCAGTTCGTTGGAGAAAATATGCTTGCTGATAGGAAAACCACCAACAACAGCCTTCCAAAGATACGCACTAAAAAAGATGCCATGGAAAAGATAATCGCGGAATTCAAACGCTTGCCGACAATTAAAAAGCTTGAGAAATTGCCGAATCTCCTTAATTATATTGCAACCACCTTGGAATCTGTGAAAGACCTTGGCATAAAGCTGGGGGACGTATCAGGGAATCTACGAAAAGGATATGGTGGTCTCTTCATTGAGTTAGAAGAGAAGAGTGACGGTGGCATGCTTGAGTTTACGCACACAGAGCGGGTGAATGGCATGCCTGATGCTACGAAGATACTGGAGAAGATATTCGCTGAATCTCAGACGCTCACTCGGGCCCATTAGCCAGAGGCATTCCAGCTATTCTTCGAAAGGAATTCGCTGTTGCTAAGGATACAGACAAATTCCCCGGTGCAATAAATAGGAAATTCGATGGCATTCCAAGTGGTACTCGTAAGAAGTTCAAGAGATTTGTGAAGATTCATAATAAGTATATTAAATCACTTACTCATATCTTACTAATTAAGAGATATCTTGATGACTAATATATGTATAATATGATTTTATATT